>JBDFRD010322847.1:0-10365 GCA_039654405.1 Bullina lineata | reverse complement strand
GGCTGAGGTCATCATTGGCCTCTCTGTTCAGGTCCTGCGTATCCTTGGAGTCTGTTTCAGTGTCCCCCTGTTCCGAGTCTGAGTCTGCAAAGTCCGGTGCTTCTGTCTTCACAGAAACGGGTTCCTCTGTCTTCACAGTTGTTGTAAACTCAGTCTTCATGGGAGTGAACCTCAAAGGATTTGATGCGTCTTTGGATCGTGCGTTACTCCCAGAAGGTTTCGGCGTACGTGGGCTTAAGGCTCTTGCTCCGTGTCCAAGGGCAGGCTTTTGTTCTTGAGGTGGAGACACAGCCACACTGGACGAAGCAGCTGCCTCGCTAGCTCTCTGCTCAAACTGTCGGAGGAATCCTTCCCGATTTCTGCAGCAAAAGTGATATTTCAGAATTTTAGGAATTAATGGCTTATAGCCTTTGAGTTTTCTAAGCACACCCCAAAAAATAGTACTAGTCTGGCTTCTTTCTTTCCCATTTAAAAAAAAATGTTCTGTCAATGTTTTTGTTGGTACAAATCGACAGCTTGCTCCAAGACTCCTGTAACTTACATTTTGCAAATTTTACAGGAGAGACAAAAAACTTTCCCATTTTTTTATGTTAGATATGATGTAGTGAGTTACAATATAAATCCCAATTAGACCTTTGCATGCATGCAACTAATGTCATATGTCTATGTTTAGTACAAACTGTTTAAGAGCTAAATTTGATGGTTACAGGCATTTAGAAGGAAAACATTTTCTGTGCAAGACTCCTGTATAGCATCATAGTTACAGTTACAGGATGTGGTCCATGCTTAACTAATGGAAGGTTGATTTACTAAACAACATCGGTGCGTGCAAGAGTCCTGTACCTGCCAATACACGGTAATATTGTGTTTGTATAACTGATATGTACGGATGTAAACCCCTGTAACTTTCTTTACAGGGTAATTGCAGAACTGAACAGTTTTGCATTATGCTTGTTATTGGGCGTACAAGTCTGATATTTTGACACAAGAAGCGTCAAGGGCCATAACCCAAGAAAATGCACAAAAGTGAGTTTTGGCCAAAAGTCAGTTACAGGAGTCTTGCAGCAAGCCGTTGAAATACACCTGGACTTCATAGTCTGTTTCTTCACCTCGAGTAGAGATCCTAATCCCAGGTAGAAATAGTAAAATCAGCATCGCTAAATCCACTATTTGAATGATTGCAAATAATTTTTAATCACATTTGGTGTATTGTGATCACGATGACCTAGTTATAAACTTTGGCTTCCTTCAAGAAGGGAATGAACTGAACACATTGCACCCATACAATCCAGATCTAAGGAGAAAAGGTAATGTGATTTTGATGCGGCGAAATGTCGAGTGTTGGTTTGCTTTTGTACTCTTTGGAATAACTTCTTTTATTTGTACAGACCACTTTGCACACTCCAACGACAGACAGACATGTCCAAATGATTGAAACTGGAAAAGAAGCTTCATGTTGTATTTCAAACTATGACTGGACATTAGACTTCACACTGTACACACTTGTCATTTTTCAGAACACATTCTTGTTATCTCATTCAGAACAAGCTAAAACTTTAGACTATATTCATACCTGCGTGTACTTCTAACACAGTGTAATAATTAGAAATCTAATTAAATAATAAGGAAAGTCACACAGCTAAGACAAGCTCAACCCTAGGGAAATGAGAATAACATCACTGAAAAGCCACAACTGTACCTGCGTATTTCCTCTGCATTAACTCTTTTTTCTCTCTCTGCATTTTGCTCTGCCTGTTGGTGATAAAGATAAAGAAGAAAGCGAAGTCAAATTAAATAAATGAGGAGCATGTATGTTTTTTTACACATTATTCCCTATATTAAACATTTACCCAAAAATTGCACAAACTGAAGTGTATGTAGATATGTTCTACAGTCCAATACACATTCATCAAATTCTGTAGGTTGAGAAAAAAATGTTCGGGAAATCCATGATTCAGGGGATACATAAAACAACATTGTGTCAAGGGAGACAACCAGAATGACTAAAAAAAACAGAAAGTGGAGAAAGAATTCTGTATGAAAATGGCATAGGTGGTAATATTTTATTGCATCACAATCTCAATTGCGACAGCAACTCCAGGCATAACATTTTAGCGACATCCACACACGCTTTGTCTTTGGAGGATTGCGGTTGGTCATTGAATTTTTAGTCAAATTACAAAGTATGTGATTGGATGGGATGGAATGTCATGACAGGCACACTTATTCTCATTAAATTTTGCATGTTTCTTGCTGAAAGATCAGATCTCCACAGAGTGGTACGTAATATTTTTAAGGAAAGTCATCAGTTTGGTATAAGTGTGTTAATGTTTCTGGTCTCTTCCAAAACCTTGCACCAACAGCAAATAAGTGCCATCAAAAGCAAATGCAACAGAAATAATAATATTATAATAATAGCGAGAAACATACAAAATACAATGAGAATAAGAAGGGAATGAAATCTACTGAGTTCATCATCTTTATAAATTTTCCATAAGAAATTTGTGGCATGTCACAATAAATGACAAAGCATTTATCTTACTTTTCGTCTCTGCTCTCTTCTCTTCTGATCAATGTCTTTTTCTTCCGCCATTTTCTTTGCTGTTCTTTGTTCCTCTTGACGTTTCTAGAAATAAAAAAAAAAAAAAAAAAGACAAGAGTAAATGCAAAAGTTGTTTATGAGATTCCGTGCATATTCTTAGCATGTACATCACAGACAACAGCAAAAAGATATTGAGTAAAGTGCATCAGTGATATGTTTCATAGAAAAATATTCAAACCAAGCAGTACCACCGAGCCTCTCACATACACACACACAGACACACACACACACATACACCAAGAATGAGAGAAAATAAGAAAAAAATAAGGAAAAAAGACAGAAAGGAAGAAAAAGAAAAAAGACAGAAAGAAAGAAAGAAATACCCAAACATTTAAGATATTACATTTTCCCGGTACTTTGTCTTTACATTCATCTCTACCAAGCCTTCAAATACAGCAAAGACATCTTAAATTTTCATAATATCTGTCATGATTTCACAAATGTGATGGCCATTAACCCTGAATCAGTGGTTAATAATAGAGGACATTCCTTAAATCTTAAAGGAGAAATAAAAACAAATTTCTGATACTCATGCAGCCGAGATCATAGCCATCATGATTTGTCCACATCCAATTTAAAAAATTCAAAATAATATATCTTGCGTCCTGGTTGTAATTTGGCCGTTATCGTCTCTAAACCACAATTTGTGGCGGCTCCCATTAATTTCTTACGGCAAACCCGTAAAGTTGGCACGTCTTTTGAGTTACCACTGAGAAACCCAAAGTAATAAACAAAGAATGCGGAAGGATTCAGCACTATCATCAAAACGCAAGGGCACAAAAGAAAGAATCTGTTTTATCATACAAATACAACAGGCCTATAGTTACAGACCAAAACTCAAAACAATGGAATTCTCAGCAACTTCAATGCTGACAAAAATGAAAGTCATAAAGAGGATAAGCAAACTTCTGAAGTGAGGTGAAAATAAAACTGTTACCATCAGTCTTATTTCAACCTTCCTATCAATTCAGCTGTGTCTCTTGGCTCCTGGTGCAGCATAGGGCCTTTCTTGTTGAGGTTTCTATAACAATAAGCATTTGTTTATGGGATGGGGCTACTAACCACATGCCCAACCCCCAACCTGGAGAACCAGGTCTGTGTTTTGCAGCCTTTTACTGTATCATGCCAACTGACAAACAGTAGGTGTCATTCTTTGCAATCCCCTGTTGGAGGTCCTCCACCTAGACCACAGGGGCAACCTTTCTATAAATATAAGAAAGAATACCAAGTAAAGATCGAATCCTTCAAAAGGAGAAGTTACTAAAAATACATGTATTTATATCATCTCACATAGAGACCACACAAAGTAAGACGTCCATGGCAGTGTTGAGGTAGCCATTGGTAGACATGGTGCTTTCATCATTGATGAGAATTAAAATGGCGCGATTATATTTCGTGTTTCATAGACCTACATCTGTAGAATAATGCTAAGAGGAAGAAGAGGAAGCCCAAAGAAACAATGGGAAGACAATGTCAGGATATGGTTGAACCTACCTCTCGTCTTTGTGTATTTCTACAGGATAGCTTCATTTGGTCGTGTTTGCTACTTTGCATTTTTCAGATTTTCTGCAGCTTTCATTCACTTTTTGAATTCATTCTACCTCGCAACAACGGTCAGGCTCGTAGAAGACCAAAAAAATGGATGGAAACAGTCGAAAAGATATCGGTAGTGCCTCTACTACCCTCAGCTACTATAGGGCTAAGTGTAACTCAAACTGTCCCTTCTAACAGTTGTTCCTGTTTCTGAAATCCACATCAATATCATCATCACAAGACTCGCAGGTGGAGCTTCCTTACCAATCTATTGAACTTCTGGTCACGGACTTCTCTAGCCTGTCTCGCCCGGACGACGTCTTCACCAACTGTGCCCCCACCTGCAGTGTGGTGAGGGTATGGGTCAGCCAGTGGTCATGGTGACGACGATGATCACAATGATGATGGCGATGAAGACCACAAAGATGATGATGACGACTATGACAACCACAATGATGATGAAGATGATCATGATGATGAAGAAGATGACGAGAATGATGACAAATGACATCACAATGATGGTAGCTGTAGCAGTGATGGCGACGACGATGATGGTGATGATGATCAAAATCAAATTCTGAAAGTCGCCATTATAAAATGAGTTTTAAAAAAAAAGATAAAAAAGTATCATAAATATAAACATAAATCATTATTTGTCTTAAGCCTTTTGAGTTTAAAAAAAATCGCTATATTAAAAGGATGATCACTTCAACAATGATGATGATGATGATGATGATGGCAAAGGGAAGATTTAGGAAGAAAAAGAGGACAGAGGTAGGAAAAGGAGTACTTACCAAGTCTCTCCACATGATGGTAGCTTCTCTGAGTGTTGGCCTGCTTTTGCTGCTCATATAAATTCAGTCCACGCTGGGCCTCTAAACATAAAAAAGTAAAAATTGAAGATACTTTCAATCATGTTTTCAAATTTACATTATTAACACTTTAATCCATTATAAAAACATGAAATGCACAAAAGCATCACAATTGTAATACATAGTGGGTATTATATTAAGCGAGCAGGAGGCAAGCTGTTGGGGGAGGACATCATATTTTGTTGGAGAAGAAAAACTTGCATCCTGTTCGGATGATTTTGTAGCATCTGCTCCGCACCTCATTTTTGGAAGTGGAATCTTCTTCTTAATCATCAATCACTTTTTATAGAGGTTCCTGTCAGATTCAGGAAGGCAGTTGTCTTCTTTAGGCCTTCCTAGCTACCAAACAGCTTTCTTTCTAAGGCCACATGATTGGGCCAAGTGCTCGCACTTAGATCTCAAGGGATAGCACATTTCAGCAGAATATGTTGTGGTCATTGTTCTAGCCGGTGGCGCGGTGGCCGTATGGTTAGAGCATTGGACTCTTAATCCAGAGTCTAGGCTTCGAATCCAGGAGGTGACCGTGTTGTGTTGTCGGGAAAGACACTTTACACCTCTTTTTCCTCTCCCCATCCAGGTGCGAATTGTGTACCGGCATTTTTTGCCAGGGAAGTAAGCCTACTACAGACTGGTGTCCTGTCTAGGAAATGAAGTAAAAATCATCTGTTCCGCTTCACACTAGAGAAACCGGGATAAGCTCCAGCTCTATGGAACTCATAGGCTTTGAAGAAATTTGCTGTTTACATTGTTCTGGCTGCATATTTTCACTTGTCTGTCTCTCCAATCTTTAACTTGAGGCACAGTCTATTCACATTCAGCTTCTTGTGGCCACATCTCAATCTGAATATAGTTCCCTGCTCTGCTCCACCGGGTGATACTTGAATAAATTCCCACTGTTTGGCTTTAAATAGGCCTATAAGGAGCTTCACCTTGAACTCGTCATTTAAACCTATTCCTTTGCTAGAGAACACATACTGTGTCCAGCGAAACTCACCACAGAAATGAGCAGAATACAGTTTATTTTACCATAACCATATCTTACCCAAAGTAGGATCGCGGTGTTTCAAATTGAATTTTTAAAAAAATTTTCATGATATAAAATCAATGATTTCTTGCTGATGATGTGATTTCAATGACAAAGCTATATAGACCTGCCTTGCAACATTTGCTGTCGCTTTTTCCCATCGGGTGCAAAGACTGTATAAGCCCCTTCACTGTAAACGAAATGAAGACAAAGTAAACAAAAATGAAATTCCTTAATTTAATTTATGATTACATTATATTTAATGACATAAACGTTAACACTTCCTTTCATATTTGGTTTTTGTGTGAGCTGTTTTGGAAATTCATTTCCGCTGTGAAGCCCGCAGTCTCAAGTGAGAATGCATTAATTTTTGACCCATACAGTAGAGGTCTTGCGTTGGGAAATTGCTTCACAAGTTAATAAACATGGAAACCAGATCAGCTCTTCTCTCCTCCTCCATCTTCTTCTTCTTTTTGTCATCATAGTTTGCAAAGATTTTGGTACAAATCAATTCCCTTGAGAACCCAGTTCACTCACCCATTCCAAATGATGAGTAACAGCTACATCTTTTTCACCACTTAATAAAAAAATGACAACAGAACTCTTACAACATGTACATTCTTCAGATTGAGCTTGGAAAGTTCTGTTACCAGGTCTGTTATTTTTTATTCTAAATCTATGCTATTCACTAATAAGCAATCCTGAAAATGTAATGATATTTTAAGTAATGTTTCAGGAATGCAATTTACTGTATTGGATTATTTTTCAACTATGATTCTACTATGCGTTTCACCTCGTGAATCTGACAGATCTAAAGTCCATTGATTAGACAAGACAGCTTTTCGAGACAATCTTATCCTTTACAAATTACATCCAAGACTTGAAGATAAATAAAACAATGTTCAGTATCTTCCATCTTTGAAAAAAACAAATACTTACTGACTACCTTTCTGCCTGTCATTGTCTTGCCTGTGTTCCCTGCTTTGTCTGTTTGGGCTGCCAAATTCTCCTTCTCCTGACACCCCAAAGCCCTCGTCGTTTCTTCTGTGTCCTTAATTAATAAAATAAAATAGAATCCAAAATAAAGAAAAAACAAATACAATTCAAAGTAAGGTTCTCATCATGTGCAATCATTTTGTATTTACTCAGTGTTTTGCAGGTTTGGGATCAGAAAATAAATGTTATATTATCAATTAAAGTAGGCCTACATTTCCTTCAAGTAAGGCTGAGAAAATTACCCCAATGCCACTCAGCTTTTATCTAGTTTTCAAAATCATGAAGCAGAAAACATTACATCACATCAACTCCTTCACTTTCCTCTGCATGCAATCTTCTTTACAGTCTCCCAGGTCAGATTTATGGCCTCTATGCAAGTTGCACCTCCAAGTTGCTAAGGTCATCCACGTTTCTTCTTTCCTTGTTGTTTCCACTCAAGAGACTATCAAGTGATGTCTGTTGGCTCTTTCCTCATAATAGGCCCAACCCAACGCTAATTTTTGGCTCCATATCTGATCTGTGCCGTCTTAAAAGAGATGGGACACAGCTGGACAGAGGTGGAGACAATCGCCCAGGACAGGGAAAGATGGAAGGCTCTTCTTGATGGCCTATACCCACACCCGGGTGATAAAGGCTGATGATGATCTGTACCGTCCTTCGTTCTTGGTTGGGTCTCAGCCATAGGTCCAGACTTGGCATCTCAAGCCATTTGAGGTGATTTTGAATGTTTTTGACATTGTTGGTACATTGTGTATTTGCTACTTTCCATGTCTCTGAGCCATAGATGAGCACAGAGCCCCCATTTGAGTTATATACACACAAAGTTTTTTTCTTATTTGGAGAAATGGCATTGAATTTCCAGACATGTCGGAAAATAGCGAACCCTTCTGCTTTCTTTATCATTGCCTTGATGTCTTCATTGTACAGAGGCACCTTACAATGTCAATAACTTTTTTCGGCACACCGTAATGTTGGAGAAAGTTCTAGATTGAGTCTGTGTCAATGTTATTGAAGGTCTTCTCAAAGTCAACAAATCTAAAAGTGGAGCTTGTCATTCTAATGTCTGCTCCATGATGATTCTGAGGATAGCTATATCGTCAGTGCAAGATCTGTTTTTGCGGAATCAAGCCCTTTCACCTCTGAGCTTTATGTCGATGGCATCCCCTTCATTCTCCTTGCTGGAGATGGATAGCAAAGTGATTCCTCTCCATCTGCCACACTGCAACATGTCTCCTCTTTTGGGTAACTTCACCAGAGGCATTTCTTCCAGTCGCCATGTTTAGTCGGTGATGTAGTTGGTCCACTTCAGCTGTTATGTTATCTTCCCCTGCAGCTTTCACTGACTTTCCCCTCCCCATAGTCTTGACCTCAAGTAAGCCGCAACCCAGTCTCACTCCTACCCAGCCGCCCGTACTTCACATATCATGATGAAACACGACTCTTTGTTTTGATCTACGTTGTAGAAGTGGCCGTCTAAGTCAGGGATCAGAACCAAGATGGGTCTTTGAGTTAGATTTTATGGAAAGGAGCTGCCAGCATCTTGCATTGTTTCACATATATATGGAGACGGGCATAGTCTGGCATGGAATGAGCATTATTTTGATTTGTGTTTAAAATTAAAGTAAGTCAGCCACAGATTGATTTGATCAGAGATGACGCTCCATTAATGTGTTAGTGCCCCCCTCCCCAGTCTGAGTTGCATTGTTCACTTGTAAACATCGTTTCTCTTTGAAATCCGTCTAAGAGCCCAGTCCAGCTAAGAACACGAACATCATGTCTCCTGAGGGGCAGGTTCTTAGGCAGAGACCACTGTATAAAAATGCAAGCTGTATGCCCAGTATGGTAAAAATTGGTTGACTAAAAATGTTCGTTGTCAAGGAATTTGTGAAAGTAATCCGAAATTACGTGGTTGCCTAAAATTCAATGCCCGTTCTCATAATCACTCCTGCAATATCTCAAAAACAAAAAAAATTAAATCATTGCTAGATCAAAATATTTACCCAATAAATGGGCCTTTTTGTTGACCCTTCTAATTCACTAATTGTATGATTATCTTGGTCTAGGCCTAGTCTAAGAGTGTCAGTTCTTGGAAACAAATCACAGTTATTGATCACCACTTACCACCACCACCTCTGTAACTTGGGTTATGATCCATTCTTCCTCCTGTTAAGTCTTGAGATGTTGAATTCGAAGCAGTTGTTCCCCTCCCTCTTCCAGTGGTGTTTGTTCCCCGCGCCCTGCTTTTGAAGCCGCCTCTGCCTCTTCCGAAATCGCCCGCAGATCCACTTCCAACGTCTCCACGGCCACGACCACGTCCACTACTACTGTCACTTGTTGTCGGTCCTTCTTGTTGGCCTGCAGCTGGTCTTTGCAATCCACCTCTGCCTCTAGAAGCACCTCTAGTAGTTCCCCGAGCCCGGGTCTGTGTTGGATTTGAAGTAAATGTTTTACTCATTCTGATGAATCGTGGGGTTTTTCCTTGAAAACTGAAACTGGTCAAAACCGAAAGTGAAACTCTTTTGACTGTTTAGATTGTGTTGTATTCGTTTCTGTGGAAATCTTCTTCGATCCTACGATTCTCCTTCTCTCTATTTCTTTCTTTTTTTTCGGAACTGACAATTTCTTTTTGCACTGTATTTTCAGTGAGTCACATTACAAGTGTTTGATTTAAATGATAATGCATTTATCGAGTCCTTTGCCTCTTAAAAATGAGTGTCAATGCTCTGGTGGTTGAGGATCAGTAAAATCAAATGGGCTATTCTGAGTGAGTACCTGGCAATATCCGTTTGTGGAACTACTCATTCGAGTACTCTAGACGGTTTCCTTCTAATTTTGCGTCGTATGGTGACTTTCTAAGCCGAGCGCGGTGGGATCAAACAGATTTTGAATGAATGTCTGCTATTTGTATTGACCATCCTTATCCAGATTCATTTTGAGCACGAGGCACATACATTTAGACAGATCTACTGTGTCATAAAAACTTGCAACACATGGAATCACTGAATAATGTTTGTCTTCTTTCATTGCATGATTCCTTGAGCTGGGGATTGGAAGTTGGATCATGAAAACTCAAAAGTCGACAGTCCAAGTTGACCCTGTGTCGCCCACAAACCTATAACAGACTGTATCACCATGTTTATCTCCATTACAAGCATCAATGGGAAGTTTAAGGCAATGCAGAAGCTGCAATTAATGCTTCTGGTGTTGTTGGCATCCGTCTGTCTCGGGAGACAATGGAGTTCTGCGCCATCAGTCTGTTAAGGAACTGCAGCGCCGGCTGTGGCTGTAGAGCCCGATCCTCGAGCGACAGGTCCTGCTGCATGTGTTGCACACAAAGA
>JBDFRD010322736.1:0-10366 GCA_039654405.1 Bullina lineata | reverse complement strand
GAAAGAGAGAGAGAGAGAGAGAGAGAGAGAGAGAGAGAGAGAGAGAGAGAGAGAGAGAGAGAGAGAGAGAGAAAATTCATTTAGATTCCCTTTTTTATATTCTTGAAATTAAGTTAGATCTAATATTATGGGAAAATAAAGTTTTTGAAAAAAAAAAGTTGCTCATTTTTTGAACTGTTAGATGTTGTTCTTGAAGTTACAGGCGGTGGAGGTACTGATTATGAACCTTCCTTAAGCTGAAAGTGTGGGTAATAGTGATTAAGGATATTTAATTTTGAAGTTGATGTTACTGCAGCTGAAGCTGCCTTTGATGATGATATGATGGAAATGGGTGCATAAGTTTGAAGCTTCATCCCACTATTAATTACGGGAACGATCCCCACGGAGGATTTCAGATCACCCAAAATGATCAGAAACGCTGTAACGAGTTCGCCATTCTGTCTCAAGTTAGTTGCCTCGCTTTTTCTCTAAACTGATGTTCCATTACAACGCAGTCATCACAATGACAGCTACGTCATGGACCAATTAGATTACACAAACAAAAACAACGGGGGAATTAGCGGCACAGCCCAACAAATGCAAAATACCCACTTGTCTTTCTCACGCCATTATTTTGCAATCAAATTGGGTTTGGTCTGGTTTAGTAACAGAAAAGAAAAAAAAAACCAGCGCTGATAGTTCCTCCGCATACGCTGACATGACAAGATCAAAGATCAGCAACAAAGAACCATGGCAGTAGACAAGACAAAAGCCAGCCTGAGACTGAGAGGAGATCCAACAACGCCGCTGGAGGTGGATACGCCACACTCTGCGCAAGCCAGCCACCAACATTACAAGACAGGCCCTCAAGCGGAACCCCCGAGGAAAAAGGAAGAGAGGGCGGCCAAAGAACACATGGCGACGTGACCTGGACGCTGAAGATGGGCTACACATGGGGACATCTGGAGAGACTGGCCCAGGACAGAGATGGCTGGAGGAAACCTGTCGGCGGTCTATGCCCCAGTGGGTGCGAAGGGGATGAGTGAGATGAGTGAGTTAAAATGACACGCTATTATTAATGAGATTATACTATTACAATATATATCTAACAAAGAGAAACAATTAACATACAGAGGCTTAAATACACTTTATTTTATATCAGTTATTAGAGAAAAAAAAGCAAAAATGCAAAATAAAGATATGAATATTTTTTTTGAATCAAGTGATACGTGTATCTTCTATTTAAGTTACAAGCTCATTTTACGGTACTACAGAATATTGTAGGCAGTTTGTCAGGCAAAAATGACCTATGTTCATATAACTACATGTGCATGTAGATTAAAGACTGGAAGATAAAATTGAAGGCATTAAAACGGAACATTACAATTTTTCTTTCTGTTTGTTCTTCATTTAATACTCATTTAATTGTTCAGATATATCAAATGCTTTGCATAGAGGGATAACTGTCGTTGGTTCAGTGTATTATTAGTAGAAATAAAGTAGTAAAGTTCCTTCAAGTTCAAGGCCTATAAAACAATCCCCCCAAAAAACTTGGAGCCAAACAGATGATACTAGATCATCTCCTACACAAGACACTGCACAGTACATGTATGTTGATAGTTTAGGACAGGAAAGGCATTTTTTTAATGTCCTTCCAAAGAATAAAATGCTGAGCCCAAAATGGTCAAGATTCAAGCCCACAACATTATGACGGTGATCTGGCAGCCTCACTACTCAACCATCTAGGGCATTATTATCGTTAATATCAGTAAAGATTTAATTCTGCCCACGACCAAACAGAGTGAAGTAGAACAAAGATACACTCAAAGTATAACACAAACCAAAATACAACAACAAAATGCCTTGAGGCACAGCAATTGAGAAATGTTACAAATATCTATACACTATATATCATACTTGTATACATATGATGACAGTACTTTACAACTCATTATACATTTTAGGAGTAAGGTAACATGTTTTTCCACTAAATATTTAGTTATAGAGTTATATAAAAAGTGGTGTGGCAGCCTACTATGCTTATGAAATTTATGAGACTTGCACAATTTTATTTTTCTTGTAAGTTTAATTTAATGAGGTAAAATTTACAATTTCACATTGGATCAATAATCGTGACATTTTGAGGCAAATGTGGAAGTCTAAGTAAGACTTTAAAAAATAACTCTTGTGGAGGGATAACAGTTACTGATTTACTGTATAAAACTCAATATGTGCATTAACTCTACGCTAGACAGTGTCTCAGTATGAACTAGAAATTAGAATCAGCTGTCCACATTGAGAAATTAGAAGATATAGATCTAGTTAAAAAAAAGAGAAGAACTTTGAGACACCATATACAACATCTAATTTGTCGCAAGCATGATCATTTTAGCATGAACCATATGTCACTTATCAAAGATGAACAGTGGACATGTAATTTCTAGAAATGCATCAAAACAGTTTGGAAATACACCAATTCTTGTTCTTCAACTGCAGTAAAAAATATTTTTCATGATCAAGATCAAACATCAATCACGCACGAGAATAAAAAGGAAAAACCTTTTTCTTTATGCTTTTAGGAAGTACAAAATAAAAATTACAAAAATTGAATGTTTCTATGTTTATCACTTTAAAAGATCTAGGCTGAAAAATGCAACTTAAAAAGCAAAATATAAAAATGTTCTAAAACTGTAAAAGTAATTAAAAGTGATAAATACATAGCTTATAATTTACATGTATAATATCACAATTTTAAATAAAAATATGGAAATCAGAAAAACGAAGCATACCTCTTAACAGTAATTACTCTGAGTAAGTATCCATGAGCATAGGTTCTCGCCATTGTCCAAAATATAGCTTAAGCCATTGTCAGTGATGTCACTTTATCTAATGCATCTCTCCAATCACTGAAACATGCTCTGAGATAGCGAGCTGGATCATGGAGGAGAGACACAATAAGGGGACAACTTCTGATACAGGATGACCAAAATTTAATTACAACCAAGCCTCATAAGTATTGGTTCTGCAATACTCCAGCGTAAATATCAAAATTGTTACTTTTGGAAAAAAAAATCCATTCCAGTTCTGGTGACGGAAAAAGAAAATATGCTCATTTTAAAATTTCTGATAATATAAGAATCATTGTGGACACTCATAACCACATGAAATCAGTTCAAGATCCTCTTGCTTAAATCGAAATTCTCTGGCTTCCAATTTAAATCTTTGTTTTATTTTTAAAAATAATTTTGAATGGATTGTTGAAGTAATTCTGTATTCACATTAAAAAAAATTGTGAGTGGTAGGCCTGAATGGAGAAGGAACTGGCATTCACTTCACTTTCCCATGGTTTTTATCCCAAACATGAAGCTTGAACTGTTTTACCTAGATCTACATTGCCCAAAGAGCTAGAGTTTGTTCAGGTGTCAGTAGCTTGAAATGAGACAAATGATACTAAATCCCCTCCTGGGCAGTCTACTGCTGGTACTGCTTTATTTATCATATCATTATTCATTAAAATAGAATGTTCACAAGAGATGGCACTTCACCCATCAGAAACACTTTAAAAAAGGATCAACACTTCCAATGACAAGACATGACAAACTGCCAATAAATAATGATAAACAGAATGATACTGAAATACTCATTCTGAGGAAGCCCAAAAACCATAAACATTGAACAGTTCAAAAATAAAATCACCCACTAACAGATGCGCTCCACTCCTATCCCCCCCCCCTTCTCTCCCCCAAATAATCCATGTAAATTGGTAATTATACAGCAAAAGTATTGGACTGTAACTGATCTAACTGTAAAATGTAATTTTTTTAAAACTTGTTTTCTATTTATGATGCAAGCAAGATCCAGAGGTGATTAAAAAAAAGAGATGTAAAGTCTTTATGAACAACAAACTTTATGCATATATATCCCTGAAGTTCATCTTGACAAATTTTCAGTCTAAGGTGCTACCAGTTGTTCAAATGTTACAGCATTCAAAGTCTGTAGGGTTAACCATGTGCGAATAAAACCTGAAAGAACATGTGTCAAAATGAGTGATTTTGTCGGCTTTCATTTTTGTAAGCATCTGTATGTTGAATTGGTATTTTTTTTTTTATCAAATCATAATTTCCTTCGTACAATGGTTTTATTAAAACTTCTTTTTAACTTAATAGGTGTTTCTAACATCACAGCAGCATCTATTTAAATTTGTCTACAGACTATACAATAACATCACTGATATAAATTATATTCTAATCATTCAACATTTCAGAACATAAGAATACATGCATACCAGTATGAATAATACAGGACTTTGTTTTGCAGTCTGTGCAAATGGTTGGAGAGGGATGGTGGGCAGGGAAGTGTCCTGGGAATAAATACATGCAAGTTGCTAGGTAGAATGTTGAAACATTTCCTCTGATGGGAATTGAAATCAAATTCTGTTTTAAGGTTTAAGATCAAAACATAAAACTTTATTTCATGTAACATTAAAACAGCTTTCATTTCATTCTTTAAAACAAAGTGGTTCATTTAAGCAGGCTGCTTTACTGCATTCCACATTTGTAGAGACAGAATTATAGTAAACTTAAAGCTATCCTTCCAGTTTCTCCTCTTCAAGAGTCATGATAATGCTGCCCTTACAGTCTCAACAATAAATATTAGTATTACACTGCAAATTGAAAAGAAACAACAAGAATTGTAAGAACACTTTTCAGTTCAGCCAATTTTACAAAGAATTGCAATGGCACTCCTGTAAACCAGAAACCTCAATCGATTTCTAGAACAGGAAATATTTTCCACTTATTTATAAATTATCTTCCAGGAAAAAGACCATTTTTCAATTACTTTAAGGTACTTGTGACCCCGTTACGGAATCCACTTCATCTCTACATATCTCAGCTTTTGACCTCTGTTGACAGTTAAAAAAAACACCCTGAATATGGCTTCTTATCAAACTTTACCAAAGAAGAAATATTCATAAATTAAAACTACCTTAGGATAGATGATGAAAGTTCCTTCTTCATCACACAGAAAGACATCTTGCTTGGAAATGGTATGCATTAAAAGAAGCCAAAACCTGAACATTTGAAACGTCTCAGGCAAATGCTAGTCACTTAGTCACTTATCTATGGACTCAAATAAACCAGTTATATGCAGTGATATTCCAGACTAAGAGAATTGTGAGAAGAAGAAGATCTGACTGCACGATGTCAGCAATGAAAATGAGAGACATTTTTTCTATTTATAAGAAACCAGCAGGAACAGTGAAGTTCTTAAAAGTGCTTTGGTGATAGCTTTGCTTCGCACCGTCTTGACATGTTAGTGCCGATGCTTTCAAATATCCGAGCCACTGAGTACTGAGCATGTTTCCAAGCATTTGACAACAAGAACAGCCCCCTCCCCCCTTTTCCTCTGTCTGTCTGTCTGTCTCTCTCTCTCACGTACTCATGCAACACATATATGCACACACAGAACATGCTCTGCCTAGTGAAATAAAGGAGTTACACCATGATAACTACATTCCGTTGAGTTTACTAATTCTGAAGATATAGGATCATTGTTCTCTGTCCACAGCCATTCTAAGAGAGAACCATTTCATCAAGATGTAAACTCCCCCTTAAACCAATCTTCATAAAAACAATGAGTGTTTTGAAACAAGGAATCTTATGTGGACTATAAATGCCAGTCAAAGAGGTTTTTGCTATGAAGTTCTACTTTTTTTATCAGCTGTGCTTGTCAAAATGTCCATATTACCAGGATGAAAAGATTGCGTGACTGATCATGACAATATATAAAAACGAAGTTTGCTAAATACTGAAATGTTATGATAACAAGATACAGGGTACATGCTTTCAACAAGCATATATTGCTTTTACTTTTATCATTTCTTCATGTTCTTGTCCCTCATAAAATCCACTTGAATTTATGTCAAGACATATTTTATTACATTCTTCATAATTACAAAATGGGAAACAAGTGAAGGAAAATCACAGTGCATTACAAAGGGCAGAAAGTGGGACTCTTGATCGTTTCACACTGCTTTGATGTCATTAAATATAATTCACAACTGACATTAGTTTTTGTCAATTTTAAAGTTTGCTCATTTATTTTGTTACTTTTGACGTTGGGGTAAAATCCTCCTACACTGGTCTCACAATTCACTTTCTGCTTCCCTTTTGTAAATTCCAAAGTACGGTTGCACAAAAACATTTCTTGTTGAAAAGACATCAATAAGAAAAAAAAAGAGAAGAAAAAAATTCTTTTAGCTAGATTCTAGTTTCAAAGAGATGGTGAGTTCTGATACACATGCAAGATATAAGACATTCAGCAAATTTTGAATGCAAGCTAAGATAGTTTTATCCTTGAGTTGGAAAGGCTTGAGCTGACACTTCTTCAGTGCCTACGACAGACGTATATGATGGAGGTGGATCTCCTGTAAAAAAAAATGAAGATACGGTAGTAATATGTAAGTGTTCCTTTGGTTTAGTATTTCACACAGTCACAGTAATCAAATTTACAACTTAAGGATGGAAATAACTTTCTGTAAAAGAAATTAAGATTGTGACACTAAGATGCAACTACTTCTGCAAATCAGTGTCTCACACTGTCATGATATTAAAGGAAAAAGTATCTGGTATGTTATTTAAAAGAAATGAGGATCTTATAGTAAGCTGCAAGGTCTTCTACTGATTGGCCTACTGAAATTGGCTTCTTACGTAAAACAGTCTTGTGACGGAGCTACCCCTGCATGAATGAATATACTTTTTATTTTCATAATTATTCCAGGCATAACCTCCTTCATCATCAAACCTCCTTTGACATTGCTACAACTACAACAATGGTTTGGGACATACACAACCCATCAAACACAAACAGTTGCGAGAGGGTGTGGTGAGGGAAAATGCCCACATCAGCCATTTTGAGGATCATTGTGGAACAATCAAAGGAATGGAACTCATCATTAATCATCAACTTCATCAACTTTAAAAAGGCGTTTGAAAGTTTGAATCGAAGTGTACTGTGGAAACTGATGTACCATTGCGGAATCCCAGAGAAAATAGTCAACTTAGTGAAATTTTCACACGAAGGAACAAACTGCAGAGTCTTTCACAAAGGCCAAAGATCAGACCCCTTCGATATCTTCACAGGAGTGAGACAGCAATGCCTTCTTTCACCTTTTCTCTTCATCCTGGCCATTGACTGGATCATGAAGGAAACCACCAAAGGAAGAAGAAATGGAACACAGTGGACACTATGGCAACAGCTAGACGACCGAGACTTTGCAGACGACATAGCACTGATATCTCATAGCCAAGCAAAGATGCAGGCAAAGACGGACCAACTTAAGGAGATCGCAAAAGGAGTAGTTAGAATAGACTGGCACAAGAATGGGTGGGTGGAATATCTGTTGAGGACCAAGAGGCAAAAGGAAAAATCGAATGATTGAGTCTACATTTACTTGATTTACACAGGCCTACCTAAAGTAAATTAAATTTGACACATTTCTTCTATGGATTTAAAAGGCAGAGAGGACATCATGACAATAACAGATCCAAGATCTATACTTTATGGGAGTGATTATCCACAACACCCCTATTCGTGTTTTGATTGGCTCAAGACGTGTGTCGGAGTGTCGCCTTCTTGGCGGGTCTTTTCACGTCTAGCCTACCTAGACATTCCGTGATCGATTCAATAGACTCGGCGCTCAAAATGGCTTTTAAACTACACCTGCATGAAATTTTTTCAAGTTATAAACAGTTTCGCCAGAAACTTGAATTAACACGCACGCACAGGTACACTCGCAACAGGGTTTTGCGGATAACAACAGCCATATTCTATCAACCAGTGCATACTATTAAGCAATATCTATAGCAACAAATCCTAAATGGTAAATTTTCATGGATATGGGTGAATAAAACAGAAGATATTCGACAGTAATGATAGATAGGAAGGATGAATTAATGTTATAGTAATTGAATCAAGTTATGTTCAAAGACATTCTCTGAGCGGCCAGCCTATAATGAATTTGGTATTAACAACCAATAGACCTATTTGAACAAAGACAGTCAAATTAACAGCAGGATCTGACAAGACAATTGGTAACAGAAAACTATTACAATACATTTTAATCATTTTAGTATTGTAATGTAGACCTAGATCTATGCCTCACCTAAATCTAGGTTTTGAGTCCATCTGAACTCACTATAACTAGATCTATATAGGCCTAATAAAGTCTACGAGTGAGCCACACACCTTGGGAATTGCAACACTGACCTTAGGAATACTTTTAGACCTAAAACAGTTGTTAAATACAATACTTTAAAAACCGCAACAATCATAATCACTAACACTTCATTCAGTCAAAATTATTAGTAGCCTAGGCCTATAGACTATAAAATGATATAAAATCTATCACATAGCTCTAGATTTAGATCTATGCTAGAATCTAGATCTAGATCTATCTAGATCAATGATCTTTGTCTGCATCAAGAGTGAAATTTTCACCCAGAAGAAACGATTCAAGAGTCTATCATGCTCAGAATCAAACATTTTTAAATGGAAGTGAAAAAGGTTTTCTTGTGGTTTACAAATATATTAGTGTCAGCTCTGTTCAGTTCTTGTTAATCTTGTCAGTCAGATATCAATCATAATCAACCAAGCAAAGGTAAAAGGCACCATGCTGCAAACTTGATCACAAAATGCTTGCTGTAGCCTAGAAATCTAGAATCTAGGCCTAGATTCTAGATTTTCTGAATCATTGCCTGATCATTTGGAGGATTGCCTCCATATTTCTTCATACATTAAATAGTCTAGACTTGACACAAGATTTTAAGTCCAGGTCTAGATTCTAGACTGGCTGGACTCGATGAGGCTGAGTATAAACGAAGCACGTTGCCTTTTTAGTTTGAGTAAACAATCAGAGTCTAGATCATTAAATTATGGCTAAATTATTTGGTAGTTTAGCCTCAGCAAGTCTTATAGATCTATTTCATTACTGTTAGCATACCAGGATGGCCCTCCCCGACAGATTCTGATGTGAAAAGAAAAGATCCAATGTCATCTTGACTACATTCTTCTGCATAATGATGATTAAGTTCTCTGTAATGACTGCCGTTTCCCACGCCGTTGACAGACATTTTCCTAGTTTTCGTTTCCTCGTGCCTACTGTTGTGGTGGAAAAGAGGAAGGGCTGAAATTTGTAGGTTACTTTATACACACGCTTGTTGTCACATGGTTCATGCAAGCTCAGCCATTGGGTGACCTCATTAATGGAAGCTTTTGAACTCACCCAGATGGGGGTGGGAAGCACAGGAATAGAAATAATGTGATTATTAATGAAAGGTAGTAATATTTGTAAATCGCCTTGAAGTTTCCAGTGCTCTGAGATTTAATCTAAAAGATATTTGGTTGAACGTGAATATTTTTGTTTATTTCATTTAATTCATTTTGAAATTCATTAATTTATTCAATTGTGAGGTCAAAAATAAACTCGCCTACATGGCCTTGGTGGAGGGAAAAAGATCGATAAAAAAAGTGATAAAAAAAAGAACAGAAGAAAAAAATAAACGCGGCGGAATCAAGCTACATGTATTACGAAGGTGATTATTGAATGTGACTTTTTCCTCTCCACAGCCTTGCTTTCAAGAATAGGAAAAAGTGAAGTGTGGATTTTTTTTGTATCCCCCCCCCCCCCCTTTTTTTTTTCCTCCCCGTAGACCTTGCGGCAAATGCATTAGACCAGAAAATCTCGAATCAGTACCAACATTGAAATTAGGGCTTAGATATATAAAACAAGATAAACAGAAAATGATGTTTTTCATTAATATTTTTTACAAGCATCGCCTCCTTTTTAACCCCCCCCCCCCCCCCCCCCAAAAAAAAAAAAAAAAAAAAACAAAAAAAAACAAACCCTTTCCCTAGTTCGCTCTGGAGGCGAAGAGACAAGATTTCGCTGACAATCCGTGACAATCCGTGACAATCCGTGACAATCCGTGCCAATCCCGGACGTCCAATCCGAGACTGTTCTGAGCCGTAAACGCGATTGAAGGCTTCCTTTGCAAGGTTATCGAATTAGGCGCGGGGACTCCTTATCTTCATTTAATTCCGCCTTCTTTTTTATTGTTCCCGGGGCTATGAATTATTTCTCCGAGTCTTTGGAAATCCGGGGGAGAAAAGCAATGCAGGAAAACAGGATTTGGGGATATAATAAGGTTTCACCTGGCGTCCTTCCGTTCCTGAGAAGATCGTTAACGAGGAAGCAGAAGAAGGAAAAAAAAAAAAAGGAAACCTCGATTCAGTCGTATAATGAGCCGTAAGCACGAGCAAAATTTAATTGAGAAGCCTACTAAGTCATGATAATACTGTGTCTTCTCCGCTTTCTTATTATAATTCC
>JBDFRD010322735.1:0-18578 GCA_039654405.1 Bullina lineata | reverse complement strand
GGGGAACCCCCCCCCCCCCCCCCCCCCAATTTTACTTTATTGTTTTTGCTAACAATACTGATTTTAAAAGGCAGGTAAATGTGAACAGATCCTTTTGTGACTCAATGATAATTATGTTGATTAGAGTGGGTGAAAAAGTCTTGATACAACAGGTGTTGAAAATGACACATTCGACGCATCAGGTTTTTGGACCCAATAACGCATCAGTTGTTAGTGGTAGGTGGTAATGAACAGAAAGGAAACAACACATTTCAGTCCATCGGTAAAGAGGGTTAAGGAATAGTATAGACTTAGTAAGGTGAAGTGGGAAATATACTCTGTACCTTATGAATATGTATTAAGTCATTGCCCAGCCAGCCTCCAGAAGAGGCAGCTTTTTGACCACTTTTAAACAAAATGTTGTAATCCCCAAATTTATACTTGGCTAACATGTCATACCTCAAAAGAAAGCTCGTTTTTTTGGTATTCTGATATAATTGTTTGAAAGCTATGCCCAGCCCGTCTAAAAATAATGTTGTTAAGCATTCAACCACAGTGTGAGGGGTGTAAAGCAACAAGACAGTACACATAGTGTCTCTGTTATGTGCTTTTGTTATCAATAGTGGTAGTAACCATACAAAAACACTCAAGCTACAAAAATAACAATAACAAAGATACAAAAGCATGTCGACCAATGAAACAAAAAAAAGAGTGTTAGTTCACTCAAAACACCACGTGAGGGTCACATGAGAAACAAGTTGTAAAACCGTCTAAATTTAGACTGTGAGCAAAGGTAGGATAACTCAATGTAAAATTGGTTGAAGATTGTGTTGACCATCAGTTAAGCACCTTTCTCTTCAATACAAAGGTGTGAACAATTCATGAAACACCGTTGAACACAATATGGGTATGACGCTCGCTATAGCCCCACTTCCCCAGCCTGTCACACCCGTAGATACAAGCCCTTAAACCCTCGCTCTGGGATAAAGAGTCCACTTTTATGTGTCTGTTTTTGTACATTATCCTTGTTCAGTCAATCAATTGCTCAGAGGGGTGTTAATTAGAATGTTACATTAGTTCACGAATTACTTCAAAGTTAGCATACATCAATAGAGCGTGTCTACGCTTTCTTCTTTGTGTTACATCCTCAGATACAAGGATTTCATTTCCATTTCATTTGGACCATGAACCACATGAACCACATTCCAATAGTACCATGATTAGCCGATGCATATTATTAAAGGTAAAGGGGGACACTCGTGATTTGATTTTATTAAGGCTTACTTGTGCATTTACTCTGGGAAATGGATATCATTAAAAAAGACAGATTTTGAAAGATAGACAGGCAGGCAGATTGAAAGGTAGATACAGAGAGAGGGAGGTAATTTTTTGAGGGGATTGCTCTTACTTATTAAGTATGAACGTTCATAATGGTATGTCATTGTTGGAACAATTACACTGTAGACATGCACAGTGCAGGGCATGGGTGCAGGTTTTTGTCCACTATTAATAATAAGAAAAATGATGGAAGCAATGATCTCTCCATGTTTTCTCATTTTTCATTCCAAACAATAGATCCCTGCGTCCAGCACCCACTTCACGAGGTTGACGTTTGAAAAAAACCCCAACATGCACATTCGTACTGCATTCATTATTGGAGGAGGCATGGATGCGATTGTTAAACTTCAAGATGTAGAATATATCCATGTGCCTGTTGAGCCTGGTCCAGCCTATAGAGGATTACCAACTCAAACATACTCCATTTATCTTCCTGTATCGAGTGCGGTAAGTTTGTGCCTACATCTTGTCAGTTGGTTTTCGATGAGACATGGACATAAGGATTTCCTTGGTTAAGCTCCATCTATAAGCTATGATTGAAGAGAAGGACTGAAAGGATAATGTTCAATATGTTGCAAAAGTGGTTACTTGTTTCATTGATCCTATCCTTGACTTCGTAAAACTGCTTATTTTCCTTCTTGTACTTCAGCCACTGACAATAAAAGTGTATGTTTTTCATTAGTATACCTAACAAGAAAGTTATTACACCATAACTGTTTTTGGATCTAACATTAAAGAAATGACATGTGCAAAAGTACGCGCGCGCCCACAGCTCCTGCAAAATGACTATAAAGACATAGTATCAACTGGCTACATTATTCATCCATTCATTGAAAGTGATGGCGTACATTTAATGTAATAAATTCTGACTTTATTTTTTCATAGCGGACACAGTTTTTTCTGAAAAACACGGCAATGTTCCTTATTCAGCTGAAAGTATCCATTTCTCCAAACACCATTCTTGACAATGAAATAGTCCAAGTGGCATTATCCTGCACTCGTGTCAGATGTCTTTCTTGGAACTCATTATGGCTGAAATGGGAAGACAAGTATTGTCAAGTAAGTGTATCTAGTTATGTCTGATTTGTAATGGCGCTCTTGATCTAAAGTGAATGAGTAGTAGCTTCACTTTCAATGCTTAAACCTGTGCCGTGATTGCTTTGTGATGTTTGTTCGTGAAAAACCATTACAACAATGACCTAATTGTGCTAACAAGTTTGACTTTGACTTTAATTCGTACTTTGGGACTCAGTTGTCTTATGTCTCGATGGTAGCATCTTCACTGAATTATATGAGCCCAGTTTGTTTTGTTGACATTCTTCTGTCTCAGGAGGCAATGGAGTATGGACCCTGATCAGTCTGTTGTGGAGTTATTTTGGCTATACAGTCCTATCCTGGAGTAGCAGGTCCTGTTCCAGTTGCTGCATGTGAATTTTAGGTGCTCTGTGGGTGTTGACGCTGCCTGTCATTGTCTGCACTCTTTCTTCTCTTCCCACTGCTCATCTCTTATCGTCTCACTTTTCTGAACACCTGCCCTGGCAATATTGTCTCCAACTGCAGTGGTCTGCGGCAACAGCTTTCCAGCTTGTTGGATTCATGTCTTCAGATTACATTTGCAAATGTCACTGAAGCGCAGGACAGGCCTTCCAGCAGATGGTGAACTGATGACCAACTCAAAGCATGTCCTTGGGTCTCACAGGTCCGAGCCAGCGCAATCGTCAAGGGGCAAGAAGAGTGAACATACTTTGAATACTGGCCTCTGCCAAGACAGGCTTGTTTAGGACGTGGTCATGCCATGTTATTCCAAAGATCCCTCTGAGACAACGTAGATGGAATGTGTTGAGCCTGCATTCGTGTCAGCTGTAGAGAGTCCATGTTTTGCTGCTGTTAAGCAGTTTGCTGAGTGCACAGGCTTAGTGTGCTGTTTTGTTGTTGAAGGTCAGCATGCTGTTGTGCCAGAATCTCTGTGCCAGGCGAGCCATTGCTGTTGCTGCCTTACCAATTCTCTTGTTCAGGTCAGCATCGAAGGAATGATGTTAGTCTTCTTTACACTGATGGGCAAACCAAAGATGGTGTAGGCATGTGCAAAGCTGAAAATTAGTCTATAAAGAGTGTTTTTACTTCAGGCGATCAGAGCAGCATCGTAAGTGTGCAGTATTGAACTGATTTCCGCTGCTGCATGTGTGCAGATAGGCCTACACGCTGTCCTACACCGAAAGTGCCTGCATGTCTTCGTGTAAAGATTGGATCATCCTCAGGAGCTTGGGGGACAGCCAATCCGTTGGAGCAGTGTGGAAAGATCTCTCCTGCAGCAAGATCAAAGGCTGTCATGAGGTTAATAAAGGCAATGTAAAGGGGGGTTTCTGCTCTCTTCAATTTTCTTCAGCTGTTGTTGTGAGAAGATCATGTTGATTCTTGATTTGCCAGCGCCGAATCCACTCTTGCTTCTGGGTAGACGTACTGTTGGCAACTGTCTGCAACTTGTTCAGCATGGTGCGGGCAAAGGCCTTTCCAAGATTTCTGAGAAAGGAAATTTGGTGATAGTTGTTGCAGTCATTGCAATCTCCCTTTTTCTTATAAAAGTAATTTTGTTGGCGTCACACATCTCCTTGGGTACAATGCCCTCTTCCCTGCTCTGCAGCACAAGCTGGTGAAGGTGATGAAGAATGGCTGCCATATCAGTGTTGAGCCTCTTGAGTTCTTGGTTAATGATGGAGTCATCAACCTGTTACAGGTCATCGAAGAGGCCAGGACTCTGTCAGGTCCTGACATTCCAACTTGCTAGTCGCAAGATTTCCTATTTCTCTTTCTGTTTTTTGCCTGATGCAAACATTTCTGCCTGCTTGTTTGGTTTATTCTTGAGCTTCATGCACCTAATCAAGCAGGCAGACTGTGATGGGTCAGCATCTTACTGGCTGGGGGCTGCCCAGCTTGAGGCAGGGGATAGCTGACCAGTGGAATTACGGTGATCCCTTCTATCTTTGGAGAGAATTCGTAGTGCCCTAACCTATGCCAATCGGTCTTATAACTCCTAACTGCTGCCTCCCATGTTTGTTCCTGTCACTGTGAACAGCGGCACTGAAGTGACCTCTAGGGTGTAGAGCCTGAGCGAAGTATATGGAGATCCTGGAATGCCCAGTTGACAGACTCCCTCTCTCGGCCTCATTAGTGAGGTCCAACAAGAGGAGAGCAATATATTTGGCAGCGACTAATTTGCTACCACTGCCTTCATTAAGCTATCTTATTTTATAGCTATCAAGGATCCATATTTGGTTATATATAGAGATATATTTATTTTAAATGGGGTCCATCTTTATGAAGTACTGTGAATATTACATTGGTTAACATTGTTTTACGCTGTAACTTTCAAATATCGTAACATATATACATATAGATCTAAATTGAGTCTTCAAAACTTTTTCTTAAAATGATTTTGCACAATATTCTTGATTTCCAGCCAACGGAATATTTGACAAAAACTAACGTTCATTGTAGTTGTACTTCTGGACACATTTTCACGGCAGAAGTGGAGGATTGCAGACTGAAAGATTATAATGTTTATGAGTAAGTAAATTCAACTATTTTGAGTTTTTAGCATTTTGAAGTCACGAGTTGATTAAGACAAAAAATAAAGTAAGAACAAGGCAAAAAAGGGTTGTCGGAGATTACAGGAATTAAGTGAGTAGGAAATGAAACAGAATGATGAAAAAGTAAGTACTGGTTTTGTATCCTAAAAATACACACAAGGAAGAAGTCATGTATCCCAGCATCACAGCTGGCCTCCTCCCTTTTTATGAAGGAGTGTACCCTGTATATAGGAACTGAAGTTTGTGGGAATATGACAGCAACCCGCTGGCACCTTTAGTTTGTTACTTTTGACTAGGCCATAAAGATTAAAGAGACTTCAAAACTTTATTTGCTGTAGCAATTAGAACAAAGAGAAGAATAAATTAATTATTATTCTTTCAAGTTATTCCCCCACAAAATTGCTTACATGGTCAAGGGGTCTTTTTTGAACTAGAAATGTTATTCAACGAAATGAGTAAAATTTGATATTCATGCTTAACCTTATTTGTCAATAGCATTTGCCAATATATAATACTTTTATTCCACAGATCCGACTTGGAATTGAAACAATGGGAGGTCAACAACTTGTTCCTCTTATTTATTGTGGGCTGCTTTTGGATCATGTATCTGGCCTTCATAGTTTGGGCAAAAAAACAACAGAAAATTGATCAACTTCTGGTATTGAGTGTTTTAATTTCCTTCCACGACATTTTATCATGTATGCACCTCATTTTTTTTTTGCTTTAAGTCCTCCCATGAATGACACTTTGATGTTGGTTCATAATGCTTTAATTTCTGTTCTTTTGTGATTCTATTAATACTGTGTTGTTTGTCTAGTTTATGTAGCAAATAATAATAACACTCAACATATAAAATGGGATATCCTTGTAAAACAGTTTGCCCTTAACAGCCAAACAATAAAAAACATGTACACAGTCATATAAAACGTAGTGAAGTCAATTTGCTTGATTTTTTTGTTTTTTAATTTGGAATTTGTCTTCAATTTATGGTTTCAAGCACTTCAAATATATTGTAATTATTCCTTGTATAAGGAATTATGGCAACAACTTATTTCACATCAGCCTCCCAAAAAAGGAAAAATATTGATTGTCATTTAGCTAGATCTATAATATATTTTACATTATTTGTCAAAACTCTGATTTTATTGTAACTACTTTCCAAGCCATTTCAATGTACACTTTCTTTAATATCATTTTCTGCGACAAAAAATCATCAGGTGGGGGAAAATACATACAACTGTTTTTGGATAATTTATCGAACTTGTATGGCCTGCTAAGGCTTTTATATATCCTGATTCATCTTTCGTTAACTTTTAGTTTTTACTTTCAGTCTAAAACGCACGCCTTGGACTGGGTGTATAACCCGTACTGCCTTGACCAGTACCTTGTGTGCATCAAAACAGGCAACAGACTTAATGCAGGAACTACTTCAGTTCCTTCCATGATGCTTGTGGGAGACAAAGGTTTCAGTCAGAAGTTTGATTTCCATTCAGACCTGCCTTTGTTTGAGGTATGTCAATAGGATATAAATCTGAAATCTTTAATATGATTGAACATCAAGACACCTGATGCCTCAGTATTGTTTTCTTAAGGAAGTCGAGCCCATCATCTTCAAAGTAACTAGATTCTAAATACACATGAACATGAACAAATATGATTTTGACTCTGTTTCCACTTACACCTTTAGTATAGCATGCTTGGGAATGTGCTGCAGTTTACAAACATTACAAATTGGATCAGAAAATGCAGCTCTCTGACAATGACCACTATTTGTTTGTGGGAATACATGTCTAGACGCGCATTAAAGCAAATGTAATGTTTGTATTGCCTGCATTCAAAAACCTTGTTCAATGAGAATTGAAGCTTACAGAAAAAACTGACTGTTTCAGCGTGGTATGAATGCTTGGCTACTTGTCAGCTCAAACACCATTCTGGGCAAACTGAAGTCTATAGTGCTGTCTGTGGATAACAAGGGCCCCTTTCCCTCCTGGTAGGCACCGTCTCTTTACCTCTGGCTCCGCATACATGTGTCTACTGGAAGCACACTTTCTTCAAAGAATAGTTCAATAGTATTTTTGACTTATTTGTCTACCGTTATGACATCTGGTAACTATAGTTTTCTGAAGGACAGACTTGACTGTAGATTTCACTTTTCAATAAAGTTTCAGTATTCTGATTAAGAAGGGTTACATTTTAGGCTTCGAACTTTCATTAGACCAAAGCAAAACAAAAAGAAAAACAAAACAAATGGATATTCTTAGGTCAGCACTCTATTGTTACTGATTGATTTGAATTGGTGAAGCTTACTTTCCATGTATCCAACAAAATATTTTCATAGAAAAAAGACAGTATCCCTTTTTTTGTTATGTATTACATGTTAAAATATCCATCCTGATTTCTATTCTTTCCACACATTTGTTACTTAATGGTTCAACAAGTTAATATTCTTCTTTATCACAAGGTTTGTGAGTGAATTATACGTGAAGAATCTAGGCACACAGGACGATTATGCATTTCCTTGCAATGCATGGATTCCAAGAACGGGAAAGAGAGAGGAAGAGTTTATTCTATTGATGGCGGCTCGAGATTTTATGAGTAGGTATTTTTCCTTTATATTTTCCTGTAAAGAATATGCATCTCTTTTTTGTATTATGGATTGCGTTTTGCAGTGCTTTAACAAAAAAGTGTTTAAATTTTCAATTGTCTGTCACTCTCGCTGGGTCCTATCCCCTCCACATGTTTGCGTACCTATTGTTCAAATATATAAATAGTTAATCTACTGACAAATGAAATATCACCCAACCCATGTCTTTTTGTGAAGAGTAATGGATGAATGTGAAAATTGGAGAAATTAAAATAAATATGAAAAACATGCTGAAATTATTTGGGCCAAAGAAATATTCATGGCAGGAGAAAATGGCTCTTGCTTTTACAGAGAGGTCTGATGAACTCGACATTGGAGATCAGATTATTTCAAATTACAACAAAGAGCATGACAGCTTGGGAGATGAAATTACTCGTTTATGATAATTTTTATTTGCCCTTAAAAATTATGTGAAATTGGACACCGGCATATCACTGAGTTATACCTCTCATTTTCAGTGACGTTCAGGAAGCGCATGTTTCGGAACTTTCTCTTTCTGCTGCAACGTTTCCATATTTACTCCAGCTGTTTTATGGATAGACACAGCCATGGTGGCAAGGTGAGCGATGACCACTAACAGATATGTTTTAAATGCCTTCATTGTAGAATTGTTTGTTAAAAATGGCAGTCAGATTTTTTTTCCGAGACATGCATTTCAACGTTAATTGCATCTAAATGAGTAAGTTTGATATCATTAGGTCTTTTGACGTAACTGGCATGCGTTCTGACTTGTACAAGTCCAACTTTTGAATGAAGTGGAATCCACTCGTGCTGAAATCAACCAGATGGAACAACAGCAGATTACTTTATTCCTTCTCTTTATTGATACAAATGGTTCACAGAAGTGTAAACTTCGTTATTTGAGTGGCGAATTTGAAGTCTCCAATACTTACAGAGAAATTGATGGTTAAGCTGCATGGGATTTCTTCATAGAGCAGAATAGAACAGTGAATTGACTGGAGAACATTGTTTTGTTCAGCAGTGCCACAGCCTGTTTTACTGGCTGCATATATGCAATGATAGGGAGTACAGACGGATAGATAAGCCCTCACTCTCACCTGGCTTGACAAAAATCGGAAGGTTGCTGGTCAGTAAAAGTGATTGCAGCAGTGGAAGGGCAGTGGCATAGAGCAAAGACTCACTTTGTTCATGCTTCAGACCAACAACACCATGAAATTCTTCAGACATGGCCATCAAAGCTGAGGAGTTTGGAGTCGTTTCTTTACATTTCATGCTATTACTTTTTTAAAATACGTAGAATTGCTGAAATTGAAGAATAAATATCTCAGTTAAAAAAAAAAAATCATTTCATTTAATCCAAAATGTGTTGTTTAGTGGGTCCTCGTTTGATTGTTGATTTGTTTATCTTATTATTTACATGAACTGAGTGAATTTCTTTATGATATTGTTTATTCGTTATTCTTTAGTTTGATCGAGTAGACATATTATATGACCAGATTCAAAGATCATGACAAATTAGGAAACAGGAACAAATCACGTTGAATGCTGCCAAAAAACTGAAAGCAAGGGAATTATATGTTTTCATCTGATGGCAGTGTGTGCTTTGTTCATTGTTTCATGATAAGAAGATTTATCATTGTTTTTATTCACATTCCTTTGTTCTCATCTTTATCTTCTGTTTTACTGACGCATAGATTATTGACCAGTGATGTCTTAATTGTCAACATTTCTTCTGCCTCTACATGAGACAGTGTCTGTCCTCCAGAGAGGTATGCAATGCCATTCTTCAAACAAACAGAAATGCCCAGTTGTTTTGTTGCTGTTTTGGAAGAAAATACTTTACCTTTCATGAAAGACGTGTAATCTTTAGATAACTGGAACTTTCTACTTAGAACCGCATATCTTTTCACCACTTTTTACAATCGTCTGTTTTTTTGTTTGTATCCATCAAAGACTTTAAATGGCACAAGGGCATTGTGTATGTTCCTGCTAATGCTCGGCTCTAGCATGTGGATGGCGGGCTGGCCTGCAGTGGATTTCAAGATGGTCTCTAGAAAGGAGGAAAAGATCTTGCTTGATCTAAGCTTCTTACAGAAAGTTCTGACTGTATCTTTCTTCTATTTGATAGCTAGGGGCAGTTACGAACTATTATATAGCATGTGAGTTTGTTTATGTGATTGTCTATAGTCAGACTCTTCAGTCTTTTTTTTTTTACGCAGATCTATTTTTCTCTGTCTGTCTGTCCCTCTCTCTCTATCTCTCTCTCTCTCCTCTCTCTCTGTCTGTCTCTCTCTCTCTCTCTCTCTCTCTCTCTCTCTCTCTCTCTATCTCTCTATCTCTCTCTTTCCTCTCTCGCCTCTCTCTTTCTCTCTTTCTCTCATTCTCTTTGTTTCTTTATATGTGTATTTAATATATATTTACACAGAATGGCACATTCGGGTCAGGATTGAATTCCTCTCAGCTGTGCTCATGTCATCTGGCCAGTGTCAGCTCATTGCTGATGCTTACCATCCTACATTACCCTTCTTTGGGTTCCAATCTATCTAGGAATATGTAATAATGACAATATTAATATTAGGCTTATTCAAGGATTGACATATTTTTCGCTTAACAAACATTTATAGAGCACAAATATTCCAACTCTATGTACAGTCCTTCATTTACCAAATTATAGTATCTTACATCATACCTTCTATGTGCGTTTCAACTTTACTGTGAAACAGTCCTCTAATTTTTGCCCTCCTTTGATGAAAGGGCGTATTAATGTTTATTTTATGACTCTCTTTGTTTTGATAGACCCTAAAATAAACACAACATGTTGGTACTACTGTTCTCAGATTCATTGAAAGCACGTACAAAATGCGAGAGGTTGCCTGGCAGCCACAGCGAGCAGGTGTCTCCTTCCCTCACATGTGCATCTCTTCGTCTTTTAACCTGTCAAACTTGCAACGTCCCAAGTCAAAGGAGTTCATTTTCATGGATTCATCTTCATCATCCGAAGGACATGAATCAGATGCCTCTCCTTCATCTATACAGGACGTAAATAACAGCAGCTTAGGAAACACAGACCCTTTACCTCCACAAGTGACTTCTTTTGGAGTACGTAAGAGCAAGACCTTTAAGGGTCACTTTGATAAAATGCCAGAAACTGCGATTCACTCAAGAGCACCGTTGTTGTTATCCAGAAGTAGCATGCACCTTCGTAATTGGTAAGTTTCCTTTCCTTTGAATTATAAATGCCTTGCAGATGTTACAAACTCACTGCCAACCATATTTCATGAAAAGTGGCAAAACGTTGCACTAATAAAACGAGGCAATCCTTTGTATGTGCATTTTTTCCCTTTAATGAACTTTAATTTAATGCTTTGATTCATACTCCTAATGACAAATATAATTCCTAAAGGTAGGTTCTGTTGCATTAAATGGGTGCCTATTGATGCGAGATGGATGTGAAATTACATCAGCAATATAATTTTATTGACAAGTGCATACGATAGGTTGTCTTTTTGCTTTATTTTGAATGTTCCCATTTGTCTTATTTAAAGACAACCACCGATATTTTGTAATTGCATCATATCCTAAAATTTTGTCCATCATCATCATAATCACCACCACCACCACTGCCATTTTGGTGTCATTATAGCCTTTATTAGTGGCGCGGTTGTTGAATGGTTAGAGCGTTTGACTCCTACCTGCTCCAAGGGTCCAGGGTTCGAATCCGGGAGGTGACTGTGTTGTGTCCTTGGGAAAGACACTTTACACGATATTTCCTCAACTCACTCAGGTGCGAATTTGGTACCGACATATTCGGCTGGGGAAGTAAACCTACGACAGACTTGCGTCCTGTCTAGGAAATGAAGTAAAACTCATCTGTTCCGCTTCACGTTACCGAAACCGGGATAAGCTCCAGCTCTATGGGTCTCATTGGCCTTGAAGGAACTTTATGAGAGCCTTTATTGTTGGCCTTATTATCTTAGCCTCATTCTATAGATACAATTATCCAGAGCTTCAAACTACAGAAATGTTTTGATATGATTCATATCAAGCAATGTTTGAGACGTCAAATTTATTTATTTGATATTACATGCTATTTTCTTTTCTTGAGCCTAGTTCAATGTAAGCACGGTTTATGAAACCCGAAAAGAATTAAGAGCTCAGTTTAGAAATTAGCAAGACATTCAAAAGTTTCATATAACATCATGTAGATCTGTAAATATGGAAGAGGGCTAATTAGGTAAAAGTAAGAAAAAACATTCTGCAATAAACAAGTTAAACATGTACATGTGCAGACATAATTATCACATATCGCCATTGAAGTTAAGAGAAGTTAATCCTGCTGAAATAAATTTTGTTTGTTTTTCTCTGGACCAAGTTCATACAACTTGAAAATGATGGAAACGTCGAATATCCTCCTTCTCATGATGCTGACAATGGCCCTGGCCCTCTCGTACATCATTAGTCTGTCCAGTGTACTGGAGTCCATCACATTCTCCTTCAATGTGGCTCTGGTGTCCATGGCTGCTGCATTGTTAGAAAGCCTTATTGTGGAGCCACTCCTTTTGTTAATGTTGGCTGCAATACTGGCGGTGTTCAGAGGGCGTGACACCTCAGTTGAAGCCAGGAAACGATATGCAGGTTTGTGCAGTTATTCAATAGTGGAACCATTTCTATTTCAAAGAAAGGAAGTACATTGTTTGTGTTTCATTTGTATACCTTTTGCCTACATATTTTACCGAGTAGTATCTTGATTTGCAGAATGATAACATGCATTATTATTCATTCACTGGCCGTTGGTTGTTATTTTGTGAAAGTGATTTTTTGAGTACATTGTAATGCAACATTGTAATAAACACATTGCTTGTTTTCTGTCATGTTAATTTGAACACATCAAAGTAGAGATTCATTCTTGTATTCACAAAGACCTATTTCTTATACACATGGAATGAGATAATATTTAGATACTTTAATGATTACTTTCTTTTTTTGGTGTTCAAATCGTTGAGACATTAAAAACTATTCTATCTCTCTCTGTTTCAGACCAAGGCCCTTCCCTGAGAATCAGACTGCGAATGCTCTTCACTGGCCATTTGAAACTGGTTGTTTCAGCCTTTTCAAAGTGTGCGACAGTTCATGTCAAATTACTGAAGATCCTTCATGACGTATGTGATGATTGTGTTGATTAATATTATTGACTTATGATAGCCGAGAAATGATGGGAAAAAGCTTATAATGAAGCAAAGTCCATTAATAAGTCCATCCACTTTGCCGCTGCACACTTCATAACGTGAAAGTTAGGAAAACATAATGGCCATTGGTAGGATCAATTAAAAAGGAAAGATGAAAATATTCCTAATTTTACAAAATGATGTACATTCCATTTCACTTGCGTGGAAATCTTAAAGAAAAGGTAACAAGAAATACAAGAGAGTTTATCCATGGTATCTCATGTACTTTTTGTTATTCCTCGGTCATCAACCAGAGAGTGTAGGTATAGCTGCACTACTATTTATAATCTATAGACCTGCTTTAAGTTTTTGAATCATAATTAAAGTCAAACTAAGACAATGAATATGTGCACACCACAAGCTGTTGGTAGAAAGCAAAAGCAAGCGATGTACGTGCCCCTTTGTCCAATCATAAATTGTAAGCCCAAACTAACTTGGACGTCCCCTGATGATGACTCCACTTGTACGGCTGCTGTCTATAACACAAATGTCATTCTTACAATAAAATTGTTCACAACTAGCCATGCATCTCAATACTGCGAAAGGGAAGTGAATCAGCAGCATCGTCAATTTTTCTCATCAATTCGGGATATGAAATCCCATGATGGGATTTTGCCACATAGACTATTCAGTACGTTGCGGCTTATTTAAAAAATGTTTGAAGTTTTTAAAAAAATCTCTTGAACATCCTGGATATGTGAATGTTGCTTTGAGTGGGTCAGTCAGGGAATATAATAATTTGTTTCACTTGAACCCAATCGTAGGAGCAGCATCACTGATGTCTTGATCTGATAAACTAAAATATTGAAATGGATGTAAATCACTGATGTTGTGTTGTTTAAAAACTCATGTACAGAACGGCGTAAATAAGTGGATTGCAAGGTGAGCAAAGGTTTCAATGAAAACACTTTACATAATACAAATGAGTGTCTGTTGGTAATTCGGTCAAGGCATCTTATGAAATTAGAGTTAAATGAAGAATTTTGTCAGTCTGTATGGTATGCAATATATATTCTAAGTTGGATTATGAGACAGTTTCACAAAAATACAATAGAACATCAGTACAAGTACTTCAAAGTGTAAAATGTTTTCATTGAAACTTTGCTCACTTGAATTGAGAATTGTTTTTAATTTCTTCTCGAAGACAGTTAAGTCACTCCATGCATTTTACTCATTGTTTTGCGCTAACCTCTTATAGAAACTGTTTCCCCCTCTTCCATTTCAAAGAACAAACTTTTGTCATTTACCCAGCTGCAGCTGCAGCGTCTCTAAGTAATTATAGTTGTAGTACACAACTATCCGGTAATGATAAGATTATTTTTTGTGATTGTACACTCTCAATGACCGAACAAAATTCATTTTTCATGACTACATATGCATTGCATGTCCGTGCTGTGTGTAATCTAATGACCTAATGACGCCAACACTGTGTCATTTCTCCAGAGCAAAAGGTCTTCTAGAAAGCTGGATTCAATCACGCTCAACAGTTTCCTCATCATTGTCTTCGTTGTCACTATTGTGGCCTTCATCAACATTCAAGCTGGATCTGTCGTCTATCGTTATCAGCAGACTGCCGCCATCCGACGGCATATGGGATTGACCATGGGTGACCAAGCATACAAGGGGGTGAGTCAAAACTTTGCTCAGGGCTTGGCTAACTTTCGGACCTGTAGAACCATGATGCCGCATTTCTATTATATTTCTAAGCTGCTTTCACATTCACGTGTGTGATCTTGGTTAAAACTGGAATAAATAATGAGGAAATAGAAACCACTCACAAGATTGGGGAACCGTAAGCTGCTGAGGATTTACTTGCGTGGTTTGATGGGGTTGGCAATGACAATTGATGATTATCAAGGAAAGCTCCCACCAACAATCATAACATTCTTGAGGAGACGTCCTAATTTCAAAGCACAATAGCCGGACAGTCTGGGGCGTCGAAAGCTCAGTTGGAAGAGTGTGTGAACGGCGATCCGTGGGTTTCGATCCCATGATGAGCGAGTCCTGCCTGTCACATGCCTCATCTCAGGGTCCCCCATGGTTGTATAACGTCTTTGTTGGAGATGGAAGAAATTGCCATGCATCCCGCCATGTCGCACTCCAGGAAGTGCAAGCCGAAACGAGCCATTTCATTAGGTTACGGGATCGGAATATAATGTCTCTTTGATGCTAGATCTTGGTCAGTAAGCCTCAGAACATGTATTGCTGTCAGCCTGCGGATTCTATAAGTTATCCCAAATAAGCTTCGTATTTAGTTTTTAAAGTTATCTGGTGTTTTGTTTGATGACATGGCGAGGACAGAGACCAGATGGAAGTAGGCCAACAGGTAGCCTCAGTTTGAGTAGTAACGCCACATTCTCAGGAAGACTTTTAAATCAAGCTGATCAAGATACGAATAGAGGTACGAAATAAGACGTCTTATTATTGGGTATCTCATTTCAGTCCTTTCCTTGATACTTTTAAATCGCATTGCATGGTCTTTTAAAATAAATCCACGACTCTCAATGTTTTCATTCCCTTTCCTGGTGTTTTTTGAATCCGTGAGGTGACTAACTGTGCAGGTTCATAAGTACATCCCTATGTTTAATGGTCATATATTAAATAATATAACTTCCCTTCCAATGTTTTGTTGGACAGGTTATGGATTTAGATAAGTTCTGGGATCACTTGACTGGTATATTATCCAAGATGACGAAAATCTACCAAGGCTTATGGGACAACGTCATTGTGCCTTCAGTCATGCAAATACGACAGATTCGAGTTACAAATGACAGTGGTAAGATACTATTGATATGTAAGAAAGACGAGCACTAATTATCGCAGTAGTTGTAGGTCAATAGTAGGAGTACTTATAATAATAAAAAAAATAATAATCATACTATAATAGGAGTGACACTCCGACATGTAACACTCGGGTTCTCTTAAATGCGTACACCAATAATTCTGAAATAATCATGGATATGTTCACAGACATGCGTTCTTGGGAGTGGGCATACTTAAAATTGTGAAATAAATCAAAATAGTTTTACATTTTTTTTATTTTTAAGGTTTAATATTGTCGGGTTTCATTTTGTGCATTTCCCCTACATCATTCAGCAGTGAGAGCACCATTTCACACCAAAACGCGTCTTGGATCAATCCAGCGGTCTATTCTAGCTTATGCTGCGCAATCAACTCTCTTGAAAAATTTTGTCTTTATTTCCCGAAGCAACGACGAAGCGATGTCTTTGTCTTCATTGAAGGGAAGTCATTAACTGATATTATACAGGATTACATCTTTCTGTCACTAATATGCTTTCATACAGAAAGGATGTTGATTTAATGGTATTTATTGCTCCTTTTGAAAAATAACGCAACTAAATGTTCAAATGATCCAGTCTGTCGCATTTAGTTATCTATCTGTATTAAACCGTCGGAGAATGGGTCTCTGCACTTGTAATAATAATAATAGTAATTAGAAGAAGAAGAAGAAGAAGAAGAAGAAGAAGAAGAAGACTGTGGTTATCAGAGGTAGTTGTAGTTAAAGTCATTAGTCTCGCTCTTTTGTTCTGAATTGTCTGTAATCTGTTGATCATAAACGGTTGGAGTTCCCATTAACAATCATTTTACTTACCAAAGATTATGTTGTAACTAAATTTAGTTATTTTATTACTAAGTTAATTTCCATAATCAGTTTCATTGCATTCTGTTATACGATCCTGCTTTGATAATATTCAAAACAATGTTTCTGCGACACAGGCACTTGCTCCCGAAATGAAACCGAAGAGCTTTTTACCAACTGCAAATTGGACTTGGAGTACAGTGAAGTTGGTAATTCTTGTAAGCTTAGACGGAGTTCAATTAAAATTAAATGTTATTATCATTCAGTGCAGTCTACTTTGTTTCATTTGCTGTGCAGCCCTTGAATTTGAAAGATTACAATTAAGTGATTTTTGTACCTCCTGTTTTTCATTTCCGAAGTCATGAGAAATTTACTGTTGTCATCCTTGTAGAAATCACGTCAAATCAAATCAGATAGTATCAATGAAAAGGACAATGGTACTCAAGGGCCTAAGAATTAGAAGCCCGGTTTGAAATTATTTTGCATAATCGACTTCCAATTACTGGTTGGGAATTTCATGCATTTTAAATTGCGCTGCACTTTAATAAAGCTGCCCCACGATTGACTTATATAATTTGGTTAAATTGAATGGCTTAGCTACCTGCAAGAATATGCTTAATAGAGGGTAAGACAAAAAGGAAGAGCAATTAATCTGAATAGATACTTGGCATTGTATCTGACTGTTGCAAAAACTATGAATAAAAAAACACTCGCTTGTTTTTGGTTGACCTATGATTCGAGGTACTCATTGCTTACATAGAATAAATGTGGACTTTGTCATTCAAAGTAATTTTCTTATATTCTCTATGTTTTTGCAATAACATAATATCTTTATCATGGACCTAAAGAACTAGTAACATAATACGTGCTTTAGATGGAGTCACTTTTAGTAAACTGTCTGGAGTCGATGGTGCGCTGTCTACCTGCTTCAGGAGTGGATTGAGCTGCTCCTTTTTGTTTCTCCAACTTGGAAATGAAGCTCCTTCTAAATCGTGCCCCATTCTCTTCAAAATGTCAACATGTTGATGGTCGCTTTCCTCCACGCATTTAAATCCCGTGTGTACGATTCTGAACAAATGCTAAAGGGAAACAGCAAAAGCTTGATATGCTCCACGCCTTGAGTCTTCAGCGGCTACGTAATATAAAGTGGAATCGTGTTGGACAAAGTTGGAATGGAGAGAAGACTATGAAGATGAAGACATTTACTACGTCTAAAAAAAAAAGCAGCAGCAATGATTTGGGCCCCTGACAGAAATAATTGCGGAAAACTAATAGAAAGAAATGTAGACAAAGAAGCAAGCGAGCGAATGGAACAGTGGAGCCAGTTGGGCCACACACCGAGGCCAACATACGGTCTGTGTGGACACAGAACCAGGGGGCCTCATAATCCACTTGGCACAAAGTAGATAACAGCTGATGTCCTGCATCCAGTTTTGCTGCACTGCTCAAACTTCTTCTATTAGGCTACTCCCATATACCTTCAAATGTCCATCTCCTTATTGTATACTCATTGCTATTGTCCGTTACCGATAACGACTTATTGAAACATTTCCGTCGAGTCATAAACTTCGCGCCTGCATCCGTATCCGACCCCATTTTTGTCCTCGTTCAATGAGGCTTTGATTATGTGACTCATGCATTCAGTAATCTGGCATAAAACGGTTCTAATCAGTGATTTTACTCATGGGACGAAATCTCAAGTTGCCATTGCAACTGCCTGGATGCATTTGAAGCACCTCCACTGTACAATTTAAAGTGGGTTACTGAAAAACACAATCTGTTTAACTTCAACCTTAAATCCTGATAATTGGTGTCATTTTTCCCCAGACACTCGAAACTACAGATTTTCTTGGGATCAGGTAGCACCCAGTGGTACCCCCGGTTCTTCTCACTACACCTTCGACGAATCTGGCGAGTCTGTCACGACTAATCGACGTTTCTACCCGGGTGGAGGGTAAGGCTGTAACTTAGAGGGCTGGAGTGGATGTAATATTATTTTACCCTTTGTATCAGTGCAAACAGAAAGAGACTTAGGACATTAATTTGGACAAAATTATTAACATCTTCTTTATTCCTGAATACTATGGAGAGCACAGTATCAATCATGATTTTTTTAAACAGGTCTTTGTGTGCATTAAGTAAAGTAAGTAAAGTTCCTTGAAGGCTAATGAGGCCCATAGAGCCGGAGCTTATCCCGGTTTCGGTAGTGTGAAGCGGAACAGATGATTTTTACTTCATCTCCT
>JBDFRD010322624.1:0-10366 GCA_039654405.1 Bullina lineata | reverse complement strand
GAGAGAGAGAGAACAGAGAGGAAAGAGAGGGAGAGTGGAGAGAGAGAGAGAGAGAGAGAGATTATTTCTTTCTCGTGTAAACAATAGTCAGTAAAAAATAGATATAAATCATAACCATACAAATTGTAAGTTACTCTGCAAGTTCTAAAACATATATTTATAAAAAAAATAAAATAAAAAGGAGACAGGAAGCCTCTATTTGTTTTTCCAGGAATCAGAACAACAGCTGACAGAGGAAGGAAACAGACAGGATTTAACAAGACTAATGCTCTTGGAGTCATCCAACATTAGAAAGTGCCACAGCATCATCACCTTTCCTGAAAACACATTGATGAATGTCTCTAAATCTAAACATTCAATTTTGCTTTTCACCTTGATTAATACGGATTATTTATTGTATTCATATTTCTTTAGTACCAAATGATTTTGTTTACTTGCATTCATAATATTTCTTCAAATTATTTCACTGGGAGGGTTGTTTTGTTTGTTTGGCTTGATGTCAAATGCAAATTTCTATCGTCTTAACATAGCAATGCCCAAGTTCATGAAAAGGACCATTTACTTACAGTAGTACACTATTTTATTGTACACTAAATTTATATTGACAGCCAATGCAATGGCAGCCAAAAATGCTTAATCTCATTGCCATTAACATAAGCAGACAAAATTGCCATTCTTTTATGGGTGAACAGATCCAACTCAACTATGTCATCTTCTTTACACCTAAACAACAAATTCATTCCGAGCTTCCATTTGGATAATCAAAAATAATTTTGCTTCTTTCAAACTGACAGCACCAGCAAGCATTGAGACAATTTCATTGACCTGCAATTAATCAAATGGATGGAACTTGGGTACAATCACTAAACTATATTATAACACAATGGCAGAAAAATACTAAAATCTATTGAAAAAAATTAAACCATGGCAAAAGATAAGCTAAAACTATACATAGAGATAGCTCCTTCAAGGAAACTGCTTGGCACTAATTATGTTTAGGTACAAGAACTCGAAATATTGCTATTTTTGCAGACGATTCAAGGAACCCCTCTTGTTGCATGAGCATGAGGTAAAGACATAAGGATGTGTGAGTTTTCTTTATTAAAGGTAAGTTTCCCAGTCCAGTTCTTTTTTTTTTTTTTTTTGAGGTTTGACGTCACAGACATTAATACACAGACTACTTGATGCAGAGCATGTGGCATAGGCAGCAGCGTTCAAGTCAGATCTACAGCCTTGGGAAAATGTACTAATCTACCTGATCAGCAGAACACATTACACATTTCAATTAAAGAAAAAAATTGAATCTACTTGATTTACAGGACCTAGTAAATGGGACAATGTCCTGATTATGAACATATTGAGAAAGAATGCTTCAACACAAAAACGTTCTGAAGAAGATCAATGCAGTTGTGTCCCTTAGTCCAGAAAAAAAAACTGCCATCATATGATGGAGCACAGTGATTCTGAGCAGATGCCTGCATAACAAACTGCAAACATTACGGTAGTAGAATGTGTGAAAATGGGTAGTGGGCAATGGGCAGTGGGACAATTTTGCAAGATTTTGAATGATAAACTACTAAACAAAATTGTGGCAATATGTCTTTATGGACATTAACACAGGGTTATAGGCGCAATAAATGGAAACAAGATCTAAATAAATATTCAACAAAGCAAGAGCATGACAAGAAATGTAAAGTGATCAAATATCAGAATACGTCTCTGTAAAATTTGTGCAAGAAATCTGGCTATTTGCATAGTTGTTTTTCATCTCTTTCGTTTTAAGCAAAAGAAAAATAAGATATCACTATCAGCAGTGTTTTATCACAAAAAAGTGGCCAAGCTCCTCCAGCTTTTTGTAGGTCCTCTACACAGGACAGTTTGCCAGCACCTGTATGATAACTACACTTGTTGTATGTGTATGCATTTCCAATGCTTTCAGATTGTTGACAATGCATTATAAAAAACATGTATCAAAGTATATGTTGCATATATACATATCCTCAAGACGTCTTCACAGTCACATTTTCATGCACAAATTATCTCCACTGAATAATAATGATAATGGAATGACAATATTGACAAAAGATCATAGTTATTTGAATTTAAATTTAATTTAAGTTTCCTCTAGACAGGTGCCTTTACATGCTTTATTAAGATGGACAACATTATTGTCAGAAGCAGTACAATAGACAGCATGATAATCTGGAAAAAAAACCCACACCCCCACTCTGGATGTACTGCATTAAATAAGATTCCTTATTGTAAGATAAAAATTGACTTTCTTTTCACAGAACCACAACAGATAAATTTACTGCAAAAGTGCTATCTTCCCCATCCAAGAAGTTTTTATTAATCTGCAATATGTAGGCCTATTCATAAAAATAATAATAATAATAATAGGCCTAATAATAATAATAATAATAATATTAATAATAATAATAATAATAATAACAATAATAATATAACAATAATAATAATAATATAGTTGATTCTGTAGTGTTAATATATTGGAATTTAGATTCTCAGGCACTCGTGTTTTCACTAGGTCTCGAGATGACAACTTCATCACAAAATTATACTTTACTGGTATCAATTCAATTTTGTTCCCAGCTATAAAAATGAAAGGTTTCTTTGCGTATTCTCACAAGTTAAGATCATTACTTCTTGATACAGTGATCTTCAAATGACTCAACTACATTTTAATGCATGAAGATGCCAATACATCCCAAAGTCAAAAATTAGATAATCCTTTGTCCAACAACAAATGACAGCTCTTTCAAATTAATTACAAATCTAGTCTTGTATGCAAATTCAAGTCATGTAGCTTTACTTAATAAGATATACCTTAATTCTAATCTAATTCCCTGAAGTTACTGTAATCAAGAATTAAGAAAAAGAAAAAAAAGTTGGGACATTGAAATATATGTTAACACAAAAGATACCTTTGTATTGAAATTCACAAAGAAATGGCTATAGGGCTAATATTTGAGCAGTAAGTATAGAATATTTGGAAATATTGTCACAATACATGCCTGATTCGAATATTTTGAAAATGTGATAGTTTATTCACAGGTGTCTTCTTGTGTTTTATATTATTTGATTCCTTCACACTGTAATTTTTGAACTTTCATTGTTCACTGTCATACTTCTTCATTTGCCTGAAATTCTGAGCTGAATTATTCCCTTCCTTTAAAACAAAAAACACAGGTCATACTTTTTATACCACTTGCAGTAACATGTCCTTCATTGTGGAGAAAGCATATAGCAGCTACTTCCGGTTTGGCTCTCTATTGAGTAGCATGCTATGATTATGTAATATAGAGAAGCTTCCAGCTTTAGTATAATTAGTGGTCTCTCGCATCCTCATTAATCACAACGTTACATGGAATATAAGCTTATAAAACCCGCACCAAATTCATAACAAAACAAAAGAATTTTTTATAACATTCTACATATGAATTGTGTTCTTTCACAATCATCTCAAAAGTTCCCGCTACCTATTTTTGCAAGCACAAACAAAGAAAGCTGTGTTTGGTTATCATGGATAAAAACACAAATGCAAAACCAAACAGTTATAAAAGCACTACGGTTTCCTGTGAAAACATTATCAATAAGTACAACAAATTAAACGTTCAAAGGCAAAACAAAATGTCAGTTTCAGATTCTGTCCTCCCAGAAACCAATAAAACCAAGCTTGAATGAAGATGAGTTCACTGCTTTTCTTCCTTTCATACTTTCAACATGATTAGAACAATATTTCAACGTAATAAATAAACTACTCAAATAATATAAATGTGACCTGATTTGTCCAATCGGCACACAGCCACACGGGCCTGTTTTGAGATATAGGCCTTTTAGTAGTATTGATTGTAAAAGTTTAATATCTTATTTTCCATGTGACAATACAGTAAAAGGAAAGTTCCTTCTTGGCCTAGTGGCCTATGCAGCCAGAGTTTATCCTGGTTTCTGTAGCATGAAGTGGAACTAGGGAATTTTAAAAGTCATTTGTAGGTTTAGTTCCTCAGCAGAATATGCTGTTAGTGTTACCCAATTTGCATCTGGGTGGGGGAGTAAAAATAGTGTTAAGTGTCTTTCCTCAGGAAACAATGCTGTCACCCGGATTCCAACTCAGGAGCCGAGTACAGAAAGTCCAACACTCTAACCATTCAACCACCAAGCCTCCACATGTGACAATATACTTGATGTTTAATTTTTAAGAATAATTCTGAGTTGGAGGTGTTAATAATGGTATTCTCATATTTGGTATCACAATTAGTTCAAACCTTCTAATGTGACGCATGCCTCAAAACTGGAAATAATGCACTCAAGTGTCAATTTGAGAAAAAAGGTCACAAATGACAGAGCAGTTAGGAAGCCACATTTACATTTTAAACTTTGGTACAACTTAATTCACTCATTTCTGATGTGGAATTCATGTGAAGGAAAAGGTAAAGTTCCTTCAAAGCCTGTAAGGGCCAATGAAGTGGAGCTCAAAAACTTGAACTGGAATAGGTAATACTAGACTACCTCTGAGACAGGATGCAATCTGTCAAGGAAAAATGGACTAAATTATATGGCCTACAAATCTGACTGCATATTTACATTTGCATTCATACAATGGAGAAGCCAAGAATGTACAAGAGGCCACGCCAGTACTGACTTCATCCGCATGCACTCATGCTGTATCTTTCTGAACAAAAAATTAACAATAAAATACAATCATGGAAGTTCGTTGCTCTTAAAGTTTGTAAAATTCTGTAGAATATTACTTCTCAAGTGCTTGCTTCTTATGGGTAAGCAATGAGGCTGGTTTAAATGTATGATTTTTTTTTTTCATTGAACAAGTCAAAACTCAAATAAACTATTCAGAGGCATGAATCCCTCAAGAACAAATGTCCTGGGTTTGTGGACATGTTCTAGGAAATCAAAAATGAATGCAGAAGTAAATGTACTAACTGAAAACAGCAAAGGAAAAAATATAACCTAACACTGACACTTTCACTCAATGCAAGAAGTGCCAAGCATCTCAATCAATTCAAGCAATTCAGAGGGTGACATTTTGGGATGAAATTCTATTGTAAAAATATTACTTTTGTAATCAGGTTTTAATAAATTATGTTCAAAGTGTTGTAAGATATACAAATGTACAGACTCAAAAGACAATCTTGTACTCATCATTCAGTTCAATTGACTGAGGCATATCCAAGACAAAGGTAACTTTGAAATTGGAATATCCTATATCGCTTACTTTATTATTATTTCCATCAATTAGGTAGTGAATAAATTTGACTCTGTTTTAACAAACTAGAAGTAGAAGTAAGTAAAGTTTCTTCGAGGCCAATGAGAACCAAAGAGCCGGAGGTTATCCTCCTGGTTTCGGTAGCTTGAAGTGGAACAGATGATTTTTACTTCATCTCCTAGACAGGAGGCTAGTCTGTCGTAGGTTTACTTCCCTAGTAGAATATACCAGTACCCAATTTGCACCTGGGTGGGGAGAGGGAAAATGGTGTAAAGTGTCTTTCCCAAAGACACAATACGGTCACCTCCCGGATTCAAACCCTGGACCCTTGGATTAGGAGTCCAACGCTCTAACCATTCGACCACCGTGCCACCAGAAGTAGAAGTAACCAAGACAAATTCTGTCCTTCCTTCTCATTAAGTTCCCAAACTTCAGTCCTTTACCCTTTATGTCAACAGTAGATACTTAGATTTCAATCGGGTTAGATTTCACAATGTAAATCAACTTCACATGATGGCCACTCTGTAGGGATGGTTACAATAGTTGCAATAGGTGTATACAATGGCATTGAGCATGGACTGAAATGTTTAATTACAAGGTGCAAACTAACCGTGGAATAAACTCTCAAAGACTCTTACAATAACGAATCTTAAATTTCTTCTAACTGATGTGCTGTCTTGAAGACCGTGACAATTTTTAAAGCTTAAATTCACATTTCTTTGTGAACACATAAAGCAGAGTATTATATTATAAAACAACCTTCTAGCATTTCAGAGCTGACATGGTCCCTTGCATAGCACAACTTTCTACCTGCATCAATATGAATAATCTATGTCTCATTATTACTCAATAGTCTATAGTTAGTCCAACCACTGAGCCCATGCAGCGTGTTATGCTATCTACACTCACAACAAAGGGTGAGGTATTATTTTCTCTTCTCTGAGATTTTTTCCACAGTTTCACCTAAAAGTTTAAAAATTTAGATCTACAATTATTCATATGGCCCAGATTTCATTGCTCTTACTTTTTCCTTCGTGATCAATAAATTGGTAATGAATAAACTTCTCTAAATATTATCACCATTTTCTGTTTTTATTATGCAATACATTATTTATGCTAGCTGAGCGACCATGAAGAAATTGTTTTTCACATCTTCCATTTTATTTGAGCTATCGCTTGTAAATCAAGAAAGGTTATTGGATTTACTCCAGACTAGACTCTCAATATTGGCTATTTGTACAGAATATCATATGCATTAAAGCAAATGTACAATGGTTACATTCTTCCTGCATTTCTTCAGCTTCATGACAGAAATTCTTCTCTACCTCACCTTAATGTGCATGCATTGCAGTTTACACTAATATCTTACAGTGTTTAGATCCTTGACATGTTTTACACTCTAATTAAAAGGCCTTTATGAATTGCTTTCATGTTTTTGATAATGAACAAGAAGGTTGAATGATAAGTAATAATGCCCTTATCTAAACTTGATCCACAGGCTAGTTGCATTATTATGGTTCAATTATTTTCTTTCCAAAGTAGCAAACACAATCAAATGAAGCTATCCCTGCAGCTTTCATTCACTTTGTTTGCAATGACTTAACTCTTTTCTTTTTTTCTCTTTCTTTAGAAAGTGACATGAAATGTGCAATGAGGTGAAGTGAACAAAAAGTGATAAATTACATCAAGTAATTATGTGACATCAAACAGCAGCATCATCAAGTTTTGAACTACTACAATCTGACTACTACTACTACTACTACAATAGTTGACACTTGGCGGTGACTAATGACTTCTTGCCATGCGTCCGTCGCTTGCTGGGTTGAAGACTGATGACCTGCTTGCTGTGTCGGTCAGAGTTGTGGTTCTTGGCCTCAGTCTGCATAAGTCCTGGGAAACCAGTAATTTGGAATAAGAAAAATCAGTTTTTAAAAAAAAAGGAAAAAGCAAAAATCAATCAATGCATTATTTTCTAAATTAACTTTTTTTTTTTAATTCAAAGAAAAAAAAGTGCAAAAATGGTTTTCAAATAGATGTAGTAAATACTACGCTGGAAAATCATCTTTTTTTCTGATTACTGCATACATTTGCAATGTTGTAAGTCTTACTTATAAAGTTCTTCATCAAGCATACTGTCATGTATTTTTCTTAATTTATTTTCTTGTCCTTTGTTGATATAACTTCTTATCTAGTCCAATTCAAAAGGAGAAAAGAAGTCTTTTTGCTGACTTATTATTCCCTACAAAAGTGCCACCAAATTAAAAACGTAATTTATTACAGCCAAAACAGAGATTACAGTTGTCAAAATTCTAATACATGTAGTAGTAGAAACTGTAAGAGGGGCAAAAAGACTCACCTGGGCCAATTTTTTGAGTGTTCACTTCCTCTTCCACAAATGTATTTAGTTGGTCTAAGTACCTTTCTGCCAGATATCGGAATACTGTCAAAAAAATTGTTAGTTTTTATATAGAATGAAATGTGTTCATTGGGTAACAAAATAACTTCAAATAAGTTCTTAAAATCTCACACATTTTGATTTTGAAGAAATTATACATACAAAAAATTAATTAAAGAATATTTAATTTGGACATGCATAACCATGAAAAAAAAAAAAAGGCAAATTACAAATTTCTATCAATGAATTGCCTCTCTGTTAAAAATATTTCTTCTTCTTACTCGAACAGGCAATAATGAGACATGAGCACTTCCGAACAAAGCAGTATACTGTACACCAGAAATCAGAAGCTTATGGGAAAAAAAATCTGAAAGTGCTCAAATGCACTTGTGACCATCAAGAGGAATGAACAAAAACGATAAGACAATATCAAAATATACATTAAAACAAATAAAAAAACTTCAACAGACCTTCTTCCACATTCAAGTTTTCTTTCACTGACGTTCTATAAAAACGTAACCTCAGCTTCTTGGCAAGGTCTTCTGCCTCGTCCCTGCAGAACATTAAAAAAAATCATAGTTATATGAATTTTCTCCAAACATCACAGATTGATTATGTCATCAATTAGCAGGTCAAACCATCGTTAAGTTTCTCTGTCACAAATTTGTCCTGGTCTCTTTTTTTGGGTTTCAAAAGGATACTGTGCTATGGATACATTAACCAAACTAAGAATTTGAAAAATCAAAACTTTACATATGTAGACTTTGATTAAGTTCAACAGTGGATCAGCATTGATAAACTGAGGGGTTGGGTAAAAGAAAGCGACCACTGAAGTTAACTTAAGCATATTTTGGCTTAGACAAATAAGCTATTGCTGGCATCTTGATTAAATTAATACTGTGCAATCAGTGTGTAACCTTTGACCTACAACCTCATATTATGCTCCACAGTGACCCACTTGCTCTAAGCAAGCAGCCTCACCCTTACACAGTGAAAAGTTTCACAGCTCAAACAAAATGTGGCAATCCATCCTCAGAGCACAACAATAAAGAATTTGGGACTGAATTCATACACTCATGATCTTCTGATCATCATCTCAATCTAGCTACATTCAGAGTAATATATTTGAGGGGGGAAAATGAATAGTCTGACAGTTGATTTAATAAATAATGTAGAAAGAGGAACAAAAAATAAAGACAATCAGAATACCATAATGCAGAGAATTAGTACAGTAGCATATTTCAATTACTCACATTTGCACCAAGGCATCGTCTATCAAGTCAATCTTGTTCTGAACAATGACCATAGCAATTTCTCCCACTTCATCTTCCACCTAGATAATGGGCAAGACAGGAGAAAAAAATATACTCATAAAAACAATAAAAACAATAGATTATTTATTGAAAAATGATGACTACTGTTTTTAAAAAAGTATAATCATGCCACTTTTTATTATGTAATGTAATCCCATTACGAAGATTAACTAATTGTCAAGGTCCAGGAAAAAGCACCAGTCCTCCTACTTTTACCTAAGGTGTTTTAACCCTTTAACTGCCAAATTCATCGATCGTCGAAAAGCAATGTCAACATCAATTGTATTACTTCGCTGGATCTTCATTTCAGTCTTTAATATTAATGAACATACACCTCAAATGAACAAAAAGAACTCCAAAATAGTTTTTTTTTATCAAGTTCTTGTCACCATTAACATAAAAACTTATTTTTGCTAGGATTCCGTGACAGATAACTGGCACTTAAAGTGTTAAAGCGCATCATTCTCACCTTCTTCTTCCACAACTCTATGGCTTCAAAGGACTCCCGATCTACTGTAGAGAATGCCAGCACACATGCCTGGGCGCCTGGGGAAATCAACGGAAAAAGTAAGTGACGAATTCTGAGAAACTACTTTGATTAGGAATGTAACAGAATGCATAAATCATTCTCAGTTCCACTTAGTGCCACGAAGACAACATGTGTTTACAAAAGAAAGCGGATAAGAGCCTGTTGGACTTCTGGTGATGTTATCAACCCAATCTTATACCCTGGTGAACAACGCCGATTGCCTTGTGATTGGTGATGCTTGGCAACGTGACAAATTGTCTTTAAGGGGAAAGGAGTGTAATACTGAAACGCGAATTGAAACTAAATGCCAAAACATCCACATTTATGTTACAAATGACTGCAAACTGAAACCTAGAAATGTATAACTAAATTAAAGAGATTGGGTACATCCGTATCTCGGCTGCGCTGCACGGAAACACGGCCAAACACGTGGAAACAGCACGGTCTGACAGAATTAAACAAACCGTGAGGCGCCAAGAGAAAGTAAGTGTACAGTGAGGGGTGCACTGAGTGTACAATCCAGCGAGGACTGTGTACACAGCATTAAGATAATAAACACCTGGGCAAATAACGCGCGCGCCGACTCTTTCCGCTTCCGGCTCCGCAAGAGACGACCTGTTCCCAAGGGTCGCAGAGGCGTAAACAGGTACAGCAAGGCTCAGGAGGACGGAGACGCCATCCCAAGATCTCAATGACAACCATCGCCTGTTCTAAAGAACGCCACAAGACCTCAATGACAACCATCGCCTGTTCTAAAGAACGCCACAAGACCTCAATGACAACCATCGCCTGTTCTAAAGAACGCCACAAGACCTCAATGACAACCATCGCCTGTTCTAAAGAACGCCACAAGACCTCAATGACAACCATCGCCTGTTCTAAAGAACGCC
>JBDFRD010322513.1:0-10367 GCA_039654405.1 Bullina lineata | reverse complement strand
AAAAAAAAAAAAAAAACCACCCACCCAAAGTGCTTAGCCGTTAACAACCATAGATCTAATTATCACACACGCAATGACCCTTTCTTACCCGCAAAAAAAAAAAAAAACAAGAAAAAACACCACAGATAAATAAATTATAGGAGATGCAATTGAATTGAATAAAATCAAGGTACTCGTGAAGGGTGCAACATTTATTAATTTAAGAAAAAAAAACTGCACCAGAGAAAATGGATATCGATGCCATATTCGGCAACTTTTGGGACGAATACAATCATAAAGGCATGATACATAATGTTATACAGGAATCGATTAAACCCACAAGACTCGAATCTTTCTGACACGGCTGCTGAAGCGAGTAATTCACGGGGACAAGGAATATTTTCATAGATCGTGTACGATATACAGAACCAGCATCAAGTCCATGTATTTTCTCGCATACTCTGGTCACTGAACAAAACGCGTGCACTACTAACAGGGGAATTCTACTGAAATGTTGCCATTGTGCTGCAGTTGGAATTTGAGAAAATTAACGAATGGGGAAAAAAAAAACATGACCGAGCCCTGACCTGTAGCTAGAGGGGTGAAAGGTCATCACAAACCTGATATCATGTAAACGATTTAATTAAAAAGAAGAAAAAACATTTAAAAAAAACAACCCTCTCGTATACAAGTATGTCAACGCTTCTGCTGACAAACTTTACACAATTAACAATAAAAATAATACACTATTATTACAGCTGTATTAATATACATGTAATAAACATTATCATGAGAGAGGGGAAAAAATGGCAATTCACTGATTGATAATCCACAAAATGTGCGCATTTTTCCATTCTGTGCAAAACCGGAAATGCTCTGCACAGTGTTGGCCATAGAACACAACAGAGCTCAGGAAACAGAGACAAGAAGGCGTTACATTGCGTCGGCTTCATTAACTTCATACTGTAGTAAGACCAGAGACAATGCAGGACAGGAAAGGTAGAAAACACGTTCCTGAATCACAGATGAAAGCAAAGCCCATGAAATTAAAGACATTTATACAAACTAAGAACGGAACCAGGTGAAGAGACTGATACATGGCCTTATAAAACAAAAGCGAAAAAAAAAAGAACGAAAACGAAGACTCCAACCTAAATGCTCCACATTTCCATTTTTTTTCCATCCCCCAAAAGCTGAAAGGGAATACACGTATTCACGTAATAAGAAATGCCACCAGAACATCAACGGGTACAGAGATATTAGCCAGGTTGAGACGTTTGTCTACATACTAAGCGTGTTTTTCAGTCCAGTATTTTCTACTGATATCACGGACAGGCAGAAGAACGTAGGCCTACTGATTTACTGAACAAACACACACTTCAGTATGTCACTGCACGAGGAGTACAAAGGTACAGTGTGTACACTAGGAGTACAAAGGTACAGTGTGTGCACGACGAGTACAAAGATACAGTGTGTGCACTACTACGAGTACAAAGGTACAGTGTGTGCACTACTACGAGTACAAAGGTACAGTGTGTGCACTAAGAGTACAAAGGTACAGTGTGTGCACTACGAGTACAAAGGTACAGTGCGTGCACTAAGAGTACAAAGGTACAGTGTGTGCACTAGGAGTACAAAGGTACAGTGTGTACACTAGGAGTACAAAGGTACAGTGTGTGCACTACGAGTACAAAGGTACAGTGTGTGCACTAAGAGTACAAAGGTAGTGTGTGCACGAGGAGTACAAAGGTACAGTGTGTACACTACGAGTACAAAGGTACAGTGCGTTAGATACAAATTAACGCTTACATTGGAAGGAATCAAACACACGAAGAATTCCAAACTAAAGAGAAGAAACAGTGCAGAAGAGAAACGTGTTGGTCTGTCCAGAAGTCTCCCCCAACCTCTTGAACAATTCATCTCCTGGTTTAACACAGAATTGGCTCCCTTCTCTAGCAGGAACTCTGCGCGACACAGGTACAAGTGACGTGAAAGAAAAAGCTGCCTTTTACGTATCATACATGCATCTAGATCATAAATAAAAAGAGGAGAGAATGCACGATGTTCTGTTTGACACTTCCATCCAGACATCGGCTAGACTAGTAGTAAAGAACAACTGAATTGTTCGACTACAGTATGAAGATGAAACCGCAATCCGGAATACAGTCCTTGTAGCTTCGAATTATCCGATCGAATTTAACAAAGCCAGAGACGAGAAAAAAAACTTGTCTTGAAAATTTCGAATTATCCGAAATTCGGTTTATCCGATTTTGACTTTCGAGGTTTCCACTGTATATCCGTGACCTTTTAGTTTTAGGTCAGTCTCACACCTAATACTGCTGAGCCACGTCACCATTTATACAACAGAATAAATTTGAAATAGATTTAATTTATAAATTATATACACAGCTTGTAAGCACACAGTTCGGTACACGTATTAAAATCAATATGAATGTGAAATGGCCACATGATTACAGCCACATCAGCCTCTGTGCAATGAAACAGATAGGAATTACTGACATGGCTAAGAGACTAAACAAACACTTGAAGATCACAGTGAAAAAAAATACTGAATTACAGCAAAACGTGACTGATCCCTACGCAGACATGCCAACCCCATTTGAGGCTTGGAGTTGGAGTAATCATGAGGTGAACTTGCAGTAACATGAGCATCCAAAAGAGTTATTTTACCGCATACAAAGGTAACGCCAGAGAATGAAGAACGTAACGGCAAAGAGATTTGAAAGCATATATCCTTGCCATAAACCGTAATTTCTTATGGCAAACCCGTAAAGTTGACATGTCTGCCTACGGCTGCATTGCTCCTGTTGCATTTAGTAGTAACTGAACTAATAATTTTTTATTGGAAATATAGTATAAAACTATAGCAACAACTGCAAAAAATTCAAGCAGGCGAACTAAAAATATTTACTCAATAAGAGCCCTAGGCTTTCTTGCCCCAATATGATCTTCAATTTGGCATGAGATACTGACAGGAGATAGTGAGGAGATACAAATGTACTGACAGGAGAAAGGGAGGAGATACAAATGTACTGACAGGAGATAGTGACAAGTGATTGGGAAATACTTATAAATACTTACAAGAAACATCAAGCCCCAATAATCATTCTCAACAGTTAAAGCCACATCTGCAACAATTATCAGACAATCACTCCTACAGCAAACATGCCATTACATCATATTTTACACAAAGAACTTTGTTCCAACAGTCACAACTTAGGATATCATTCATTTGCCCAGTCCATGCATCAGTGAAACATTGAATGAGGACCATTATTTAGCGGCTAGTCTCACTGCTTAATTTACAAAGGACTATCATTCAAATAATGGCAATAGCTACACTCATTGTAACATTTTCATTTACTAAAAAGAACTTTCATTCCAGTCGTCACACTCACTGTACCATTTGCTGAAAAAAAACTATCATTCAAAAACTGCCAATAGCCACTCACTGTACCATTTGCTGAAAAAAAACTATCATTCAAAAACTGCCAATAGCCACTCACTGTACCATTTACTAAAAAAAAGACTATCATTCAAAAACTGCAATAGCCACTCACTGTATCATTTACTAAAAAAAGACTATCATTCAAAAACTGCCAATAGCTACTCACTGTATCATTTACTAAAAAAGGACTTTCATTCTAATAGCTAGTGTCACTGTACATTTACTAAACAAGGCCAGCCAATCCATGCGTGACAAGTGTGCGCTACTACGTCGTTGTGTTTTGTTTTGATTCCTTACATGCATGACTTTGCTTTATGTTCAGAAATGCAAAAGCTTTGGCATTCTTCTTAACTCATTCCATACCAAGTGATTTTACCGATACAACGCAGCTAAAATTTGTGGCGGAAAATTGCCGTACGTGTCCTCTTATATAGGGACTCTATGCAGTCAAAGATAGTGACACACCGTGCAGCTATTCATATTGTATGGAATTAACGGTTATGCAAGGTGTGTAAATTCAGATGGAATGATTTAAATAACATAGCAGCAAAGCATTTTTTCTGCTATGGAAAATACTTCTTCGGCAACAGTTGTATGCAATATTGTGATTAAACCTCATTTAGACAAGATTCCCTGGTAAGAGAATTACACGAAACATCACGTTGGGTTTTTGTTGGGGGCAAAAAGAAATTGTTTTCTACAACTCTTGATATCACATAACATAAAATTCAAATTATCAGAAAAGTCAAATCCTGCAGCTTTACTTTAAAAATCGTAAGAGTAATAGTGAAGCTCCTTCAAGGCTATTCAAGGCCCAGAAACTGGAACTTGGTTGTTTTTAATAGAGTAAAGTTGAATATATGATACTACATCAGCTCCTAGAGGTGGCGCAGTGGCCGAATGGTTAGAGCGTTGGACTCCTAATCCAAGGGTCCAGGGTTAGAATACGGGAGGTAACCGTGTTGTGTCCTTAGGAAAGGCACTTTGCACCATTTTTCCTCTCCCCACCCAGATGCGAACCAGCATATTCTGCTGGGGAAGTAAACCTACGACAGACTAACATCCTACCTAGGAGATGAAGTAAAAATCATCTGTTCCACTTCGCGCTACAGAAACCGGGATAAGCTCTGGCTCTATGGGCCTCATTGGCCTTGAAGGAACTTTACTTTACTAATATTATAAAGGTGGGGATGAATAGGACATACATGGAGTAGGCCAAGACCAAGGAAAGCTACTGCTTACATCAGCCCCTAGAGAGACCAGAGCACCCTCAATACACCATTACATAATCGGGATTTGTCAGTGTATGAGCATCATTGGTTCAGTGTCTAGGGGTGCCAAAAGTGTCAGAAATAAAAGGTGCATCCATGAAATAGCGGAACAGAGTCGAAAGGGGAGCCAAATAAAAAAAAAATGCTTTCACACGCGATATAAAAGAAGGATCCTGAGCAAACAAACAAACAACTGCTGGTTTTTTCATCACATGAGAACGAGCAGCGAGCCGTATGGTATAGACTATAGACACATGGTATACGTCTTTACTCTGGAGGGAACAAGCACATAATTACACAGCAGACAAACTGTGTATTATTCCTTCATTGAGAAGAAATCCTCATCAAATGTGGATGAAATGAAAAATCATACAGCTCATACATAGATTCAAAATAAACCGAGGATATTTAGAAGTACCTATATCTCTTAAAAAAAAAACAACCAAAAATAAGCGTTTAGTGATGCATTATTCCGAACTGAACAAAAAGAGACATAAACAAAGAAAGAAATAAAAAATATACAATACCAAGCAATTTAGTCAACGACATCTAAAATTTATTTGCATATATTATATATAAATCTTTATACACTGACATAAGCATGGGCACTCTCCCCCATCTCCATAATATAAAGAAGCCCACCCACTTTACTGAGGAGCCGAGCCTTTCAGACAAAAAAAAAACAACTTGAGTTTGACTTCAATGGCACTGGGACATGTTGGAGTCTCCTATAGCTCAGACTCCACACAACTAAACAAACGAAAACATTTTCATCTTCTTTCCAACCCCCTTCTTTTTTCCGTTTTTTTTCCCCTTCCCAGTACATGCCTGCGTATAATCTACAAGTAAAAACACTGCAAAGACAAGAATTGGGATAAAAAAAATGCCACCAAGGAAAAAGGGGAGTCAGCCTTACCAATGACTTCACAATAATGAATAAGTTTGTCTTAATTAAAGAATACTGAAAATTCCTCAAGTCCGATTTTACTAAATTCTCACGGATCATTTTAGCAAATTTATAGTTCAGACAAATGATTGATTATTGAACGTTCTCAGATTTCACAGATTTCTCCATATACAACCCCACCAGTGCCATAGTTTTCTCATTTTGCAGACACCTAGAAACTGGTTTACAATGCACCAGCTAGGGTGACGGACAATAGTCAATGTCGGAGGCTGCCATACAAGAACTCCATCTCAGATATTATTACACTACAAACTTCAGGCAAGAGCAAGGGGAAAAAAATAATGTCTGATAAAAAGATAAGTAACATCGTAGATTTCACAAGGGATCAAAATCTTTGTTTTATTACTGATACATAAATATCTTTTACACAAATATCTGTCATAACAATGCACATGCACACACGTGAGATTTTTTTCTGGCAATATCAAGGATTCACACATGGAACAGTTTTTATGTTAAATAAATAAGAGAAAATTGCTGTTGGGCCGGGCTCATTCAACTTAAAACCCAAACGAATCATTATAATAATTGTCCTTAAATCAACACTCTAACAACTGGGGGAAAAAACAAAACAGGAAACAGAATATTGAACTGAAAAATCGTATACATAAACTCTGTGAACTGCAATGGGCAACAATAACCTTGGATTGATTTGAGCATGGGGAAAATGGATTAAAAAAATAATGATTAAAAAGGACCGACTTATTTAAACCTACGTATCTTGAGCTGCTAATCCAACATACTAGAATATAATAATATATATCAAGGGGAATTAATTAACATACAAGTTTTACAGGAAAAATATATGTCTGTAAATATTTCTGCTAATGCAGATGATGGATCTAACATAAACGTGTTCTCTGACACAAGGGAAAACCCATGCACAAAGAACTGTCCTGTGAAAGCAACCAAGTCACTACACAAGCAACCAAGTCACTACACAAGCAACCAAGTCACTACACAAGTCATTCATACTTGATGTATTATATCATATTAAAAACCGGAATAACACTACATTATATAAGAACTTGTAGGTGAAATAAACCCCTTTCAAAATTCACTTAAAACAGTTTATGAGTTGGTCCTGTTGAGGTCTAGTGACAGTGAATGTTCAGTTCCATTTAAATAACCTTTTCTTTAAACATTTTAGGGCAGTTCAAGATTGTCATCAAAGACAGTGAAGTGCAGGCATTATATCGTAAGGAACTAAAATGGGCTCATTTCAAATCAAGTGAGATGCTCAGCAGAGGTCAAATAAAATAAACGAAGGACGGGCAAACGAGGGGAAAAAAAAAAAAGCCACATATAATAGCAACATTTATTAATATTAGGTGCTGATATCAAAAACATATTATGTTACCATTTAATGTTAATTCACCGAGTCTGCTCCTTATACAAAATATAAACTATGTCTGTCCTTTCCTCCAGTTGCTTTCCCCATGACCCAAGGCATTTTTACACACATACATGTACATTTACTTACTTTATCTGTCCCCAACTCTACCGTTCGGTGTATGGGTTATATACATGTACATAACAACATCAAATACATCATAATAAAACATCTTCAACAACAATTCAATCTTGCAGACTCTCAGACCCGTCACCACTTTCACCGCTCTCCTGCTCAGGCGCACGCATCCTTTCCATATAAATCTGCACCATCATTCTTTCATTTCACACAGCATTTATCTTTCCTTCAGAAACATTCTTCAATGAAAATGAGCCCCCAAAAATGAGTCGGGAATCGTCAGTGTCTTACATTTCCAGGTGGGATGTCACTATATCCCAGAGGACAAGGTACAAGCCAAGACGAGAGGAACGCACTAGTAGCGGTTGTGAAAAGCTTTTCCCAAAGTCATTCAAAGACACTGCTTATGTTTTCCTCATCGACACATGACAGGACCTCATTAATAAAGAGGAGACAAGGGTGCAAATACAACAGGTGTTCAACCCCCCATTCCAGTAAAAATAAAACAAAAACAATAAGAAAAAAAAACAATTTCCCTTCACACATCACAGTCTTGAGCACAAAATGTAATTGTGGTACATGGTCATAAGGACAAAGATGACAACGACGATAATGGCAATGATAATGACAAAGACATTGATGACGATGATGATCACGATGATGACAACGATGGTGATGATTGGGAGAAAATTCCACTCTATCTAATAGCAAATACTAAAATAAGGGATTAAGTTAAACAATAGGGAAAAAAAACAAAAAACTCATCCTTCTAACTTAAAAAAGAAATCAAAAAAAAAAAAAAAAGTGGGTTTGATAAAGACCAATCCCGGGCCCCCTCCCAACATAATGGCTGCCGCTAACCGAACTGGAAGGAGAAACCTGGGAATCCTCCGTGCTGTTGATGACCGTGGTTAAAATGGCCGCCGGCACCCGGGTGGTTGCCAAAGCTGAAGCCGCCCATGTTGCCACCTCCAAAGAAAGCCTGGAAAATCTGGTTCGGGTCCACTGTGTCTAAAGTGAAGAGAATAGCGAAAAAAAAACATTAGTCTTTTTTTTCTTGCCTGATTTTTTTTTCAAACTTTTCCAATCAGAAGAACACTAAACAATCATTCAGCTGCCTTGATTACATTACAAGTAACTACCAATTTATGTTTATTTCCGAACTTGCCAAATTCATCATTATGGCAACATGAGAGCAAAACCAGGCATCATTCAAACCCTCCTACAACCTGCTATACACCAAAGTACTACAACAAGTCTAGGCCCCTTGCCAAAAACCAAACTCCCCCTTCTCCTCCACCAGCTAAACTTCAAGTACTTCCATCTCTGTAGCCATGAATTTGAACTCTACAACCGATACTAAGCAAACGTCATGGCCAGGAGGTTATGCTGCAAAACTCGAAACCTAAAAACGGTGGGTTTGAATCCTGCCTATGCAGTTGCAAAGCTGTGTTTTTAAGAAAGATACTATACATGGTTTTTCCTCTCTCCGTCCACTTGGAGCACGGGGACCAGCCTATTCTGCTGGACAAGTAAACCTGCTACAGACTGGGATTCCATCTGGAAGACAATCTAAATCACCTGTTCACCTTCATGCTATTGAAATCATAAGCTATGACCCTGTGACCCGTAGAGGGTGAGGCCTTGATTGAACTTTATTTTTTACCTGTTATACTAAACCACCCTCCCTCAACAGGAAATCCACTCCTCGTCTTTACCACAAGCAAACAATCCTCCACTTGCATTGACTACTTACTTGTGAAAACTTTGACCTAAACTCAACAATTCTCTTCACGTAAAAGCCTACCTACCTTATTTCCAAACCAAAACTGGCTTCCCCCCTGTTCCTTATTTTGACCATATCCTCACCTATTTACGCAAGCCAAATTACCTCCCTACTCATAATCAACTGTTATCCTATCCTTATCTCATCATATCATCATCAGCATTCTTTTATTTTCAGAAGATAATGGTTTCGCAATGGCTTTTGATATATCTGCACTGTGCAACACAATCACCCCCCTGAACTGTACCCAAGACAAACACACACACACACACACTCCCTCTCTCCATGCAGTGAAACCAAGACCTACCAAAGCCAAAGCCTTCCCCTTCATCCAAATCCTGGCCTGTGTCGTAACGAGCCTTTTTCTTGGCGTCTGACAAGATGCTGTAGGCTTCACCAAGTTCCTTAAATTTTTTCTCTTCCTCTTTCTGCCTGTCCACAGTGTCGTGGGAGTGACGATCTGCAGGGAATAAGAGTTCATACCAAAAATAAAATATCATACTGTAGTAATTGTACATCAGCAAATAAAAAATCCTCCCTAAAATGTTTTCATGGATTCTTGGTACCGTACATAAAACCTTCCTTTGTGCCTCTTCCTTTTCATGCGTCACAGAACAAAATGTGAGAAAGCAGCTTGGAGTTTTTAAAACAGTTCCCCACCAGTACATTTTTATTTTTAAGAACCTAACAAAAAACACACGCACTCATACAAACACTCAAAAAAAAACACTACCAAATAATTCCAATTTTCTACAATATTGTGGGTGGGGATTTACATAAGAGTTAAACAAATCACTCTACAATACTGCACATTTGGTTCCATAAGACATTGTGTTGTGAAGAACTGAGCTACATTCAATTCTGCACCGAATGCATCATTCTTGCAATATGTCGCGAAACACTATCAAATTTAATAGAAAATCAGATGGACATAATTTAAATGGTCACAACACCTCGTGGACAAACAATGGGCCTGAAAACCAAGCGAATTCATAGGATACAAGTTAGTGTTACAGTTAAGGCCAAGTATTATGTGATATCGTGGCAATAAAAACTGTGTGTTGATACTCCTGGTATATGCTCCTACCTGGATGGTGAATCAGTGCCCGTTTCTTGTAGGCTTTTTTGATTTCGTCATCCGTTGCAGTTTTGTGCACTCCCAGAATCTTGTAATAATCTTTTCTTTTGCTCTTTTTCAACTCTAGCTTGGCTTGGTGCACAGCTGCTTTGTTTTCTACATGTGGATGGAGAAAAGAACATGAAAGAGAGGAGAAGATAGATAGAGAAAGTAAAAGGGGGAAAAGAGGGAGCAAGAAGGATACAGGGAGAAGCGGAACAATGAGCGAGTCAGAGAGAGAGAGAGAGAGAGAGAGAGAGAGAGAGAGAGAGAGAGAGAGAGAGAGAGAGAGAGAGAGAAAGAGAGA
>JBDFRD010322402.1:0-10370 GCA_039654405.1 Bullina lineata | reverse complement strand
TTTCTTTCTCTCTCTTGCACACCCAAAACACACATATATGTACACATCATCATCATCATCCATGCGCAAATAAGTCGAGCGAGTTGAAACAACTACGTCTATTTGGCAGATACTGACATTAAATAAATGTAAGGGAGAATAAAAGCAGATACAAAAGTAAATCACCATTACAATGGGCGACCATAAAGCAGCAACACTTTCTTGGGCTCAAATAAAGAGTGTCATGACCTTGTCCTACTCATGTAATATTGCATCCAAGCTTGTCCAAGAACAAGACTGATTCAATCACGAAACTACAGCTGTTTATTTTTTTGCTGCTTATGTAGTACATAATCTTGCCTCATTATTTTCTGCAGCAAGCTAATTGCCGAATGTTACTGCACTGAAATGGAAGCAACTACGACATGAATAAAATAAGGGTTTCAGTACACGCCGGCATGCCAAGTGACCAAGTGATACCTAACCCTCACCCTAACCCTAGCCCCTTACTCTAGCCCCTAACCCCTAAACCTAATCCTAACCCCTAAGCCTAACCCCTAAACCTAACCCTAACCCTCACCCTAACCCTAGCCCCTAACCCTAACCCTCACCCTAACCCTAGCCCCTAACCCCTAAACCTAACCCTAACCCTTATTCCTGACCCTAGCCCATAACTCCTAAACCTAACCCTAACGCTAACGCCTAAACCTAACCCCTATACCTAACCCTAACCCTAACTGCTAACCCTAGCCCCTTAACCTAACTTTAATCCTAACTCCTAACCCTAGCCCCTAACCCCTAAACTTAACCCTAACCCAACCCGTAAACCCAACCCTAACCCTAGACCCTAAACCTAACCCTAACCCTAACTCCTAACCCTAACCCCTAAACCTAACCCTAACCCTAACCCTAATCCTAACCCCTAAACCTAACCCTAACCCTAAACTTTAAGCCTAACCCTTACATGCCACCACGTATGAAAATCTTCCCCAAACGTATTTTATGAAAAAAGAATGTTTGACAAGATTCCAGAAAAGGAACTCTCATTTAGAGATCGCAGTTAGTCGCAGTAAGATTGAGAAGGAACATGCCATACAAAAATAGACAAAAAAAATGGAGAGCTTACCTTGGCAAGTCTGGGTGTATGTTCACTTCCGAATTATGTTTCGTCAGCGATAAATGACAGATTTTGAAAGACGTCTGAAACTTATTTTCGAAGAACTGTCAATCTAGTATTTTTATCTCCTGAGTGTGGGTGTGAAGGCAGAAAGTCTCAAAGGCAAGTAGGTGTTCACAAGACTGCACACAATATTGGAAACATACATTGAACGAAATGACAACATTTTCTTGCTGACTTGTTTGTGCTGTTGATTTTTGTGGACGTGGTTAGTTTACGGGGTTTTCTTGTTGCTGTTGTTGTTGTTGTCGTTGTCGTTGTCGTTGTTGTTGTTGTTTCTTGTTGTGTTGATTTTTAGCATTGAAGTTCCCGGACTTAGATTTTACACAGAACTCCTTATAGATTAGTGAGTCATTCAGCTATTACGGAAATAGCGTCTATGTTTAGACATCTCCCGACATCTACAATGACACATTCAGTGTGTGACGTGAATTCAGTTAACGTTCTTAATAAATACTCCCAACCTCATGGCTAGGAAGCAGAACAGAAATAGAACCATTTCATATATATAGTAACCGTTGTGTGTTTGCCATTTTTTTTATTCAGGGTCTATGCCCGTTTCCTGTCTCTTGTCCAGTGGATAATCTTTTCCCTTTCATCATTCGTAAATCGTCATAAGAGTAACCAGATGTTGCGAAACTGTGAGTACATCTAGAACGCAATCGATAAAACTGTTTTTAACGGTGTGCTTCTCACTCGGAGAATGCCCCGCACTATTCTTTCCTCTTGGTACCACTCCAATCACCGAGAAAAGGGAGGACAGGAAAGGGGGGGGGGCAATAAACGTAACAAAAAGAAAATGCGAATTTTGACTTCATCATTGCCAGTGTCGGGAGGAAGCAAGGTTCCCCTTCATCCTTTTACTGGATCCAATTCTGTGGTGGACAAAATAAATTAACTGAACAACGGCCTGTCTGAGTGACTGCGGTATCGGTTGACTGTGAGCCGTATTGGTAACGTTCTGCCTCCGCTTACAACAGCGCAAGTCGCTTTTCCTGTAAGATCCATGTATAAATCCCAAGCACACAAGTGCCGTTATACAGCGTCTTTACAAACTTAACTTAGACTCAGCATGCTCAGTTAAACATTTTATTTTCTGAAAAAACAAACAATTGCCATTACTCGGTACCAGATGCACACAGCCAGACAACCCCTCTCAATCCCTTAAAACATGTACGCTGACCTATAAATAGCACGAGTAAAGAAAGGAAATAAAAAAAACTATACCAAGACCCAAGACAACACGGTAGCTCTTGACTGTTTCTAAGCTAAACACTTCATGCGCATGCTGAACTAACAATTATTTGTATATTAGTGGAACCCGAACACAGAAATTATCGAATTGTTTAACTCACTACCACCACGGAATAATACGAAAGCTTGGTATGAAATTTTTGTGGAAATGTGCTTCTTTTGTGTATATTTCTCTTCTGTTTACTTCTTTGTTTCTAGTTCATCAAAATCCCATTAAGTACCGGTTTCATCAACGTTTTAGTTGCGTTACTGCTTCATTTTATTTTTCTGTTATCCCTGAGCTCGTCATAATCTGTTTCATTTGCAACGCGTCCCGCTGATGCTGTGTACAGTAACACGGTAATCACTATTGGGAATCCACCCTAAATGAATGGAATACATTTAGCATACTGGACAATGAGCGCCCGGACTGCGCACAGGGAATTTTGCTTATCTGTCGTTGTCACTATTCGCCTCTGCATTCTTGGATGGGTGTGCTTGGGGATATTTGTTGGAGGGGAGGAGAATAGAGTATTCATGCTTGTAAATTCCTATGTCCATGGGAGGGTGTATGTGTGTGTGCGTGTGTTGGACTGTTCATTCTTGTTTATGTGGGAGTGTGTGTGTATGCGAAAGAGAGACACGGGAGAGAGGAATTGAGAGGTAAGAAAGAGGGTTACAAAGGGAGGCAGAGAGGGACAGACAGGGTGAAAGGAAGAGAGGGAGAAAGAGGCGAGAGGGAATGAGTGAGAGAGAGAAAGAGACGAGAGAGAGAGAATGCCCGGGGTAGTAGCCACTGTAGCCACTGACAAAATGGGTACTACAAACAATGTTTACTTGAGTAATGCTACTGTTCCCCCGAGGCTTTGGGCCCTGGGAGTCTGTTGGTTGTGGTATCCCCAAGTCTTGTGTCAGCATACCCATCAGCCCCGGGAAACAGGTTCGTCATTCCCCGCAGTCTGTTTGCTGTTTCACTGGACCAGTAGACCATATAGTAATTGTGATAACCGGTAACCGACAGGAAACTAGGATTTATTTGCTTGATCTATTTTCTGTGTTTGTTTGTTTCGTTTAGTTTGTGATATTTTTTTTTTCAAGGAAAAGACTAATACTGTATTATATGAAAGGGACTGGGAGCTGATTCAGAGGTTTAATGAGTTCCGTTGAGTACGTGTGTATGAGAGAGTGGCTTTTATGAGCGTATGTTCGTGCGTGCATGTATGTGTATATTATATGTGTATGTGTATGTGTGTTCGTGCGTGTGTGTACATTTGTTTTGAGATTCAAAGTTTGCTTGTTTTTGTTTTGATTTGTTTTTCTATTGAGAGGATTTTACCCGTGTCTTTCTCATTTTTTATTTTGATTTTCTTCTTCCTATTTTTTATGAAATGATAATGTGTTTTTCATTTGTGACTTATATTGTGTTTCCATCATAAAAGGCGTGTTTTTAATGTATGATTTTTAAGGGATGTGATTTACTAAAAAAAAGTACTATTTCATCCAATATTTTTCCAGAGTATATTATAATATATGATATCATTTAATGGGATCGGGAGAGAGAATATTTTCTGACATTATGTCGTACGAGTTTTATTATTTTGTACTATGAATATTTGGTGATGTATTTGTTTCCATATTTTGTGCCTTGTGTGAGTTGTTTTTGTTGTTTGTTTTTGCTCCTTCTGTTTGGTTATTATTCTTGTCCTCCTCCTGCTTGGCATGCATGGCATTTCTCATTGTTTTGTTCTCCGTCTTTCAAGAGCAAGAGTAACTTGATGATGCTATTGCTTTTTGTTACCCTTTTTCCTCATGTAAGTGTACTTCGCTTTTGGTTCTGCTTTCGGTGGGGTTTTTTTGGAAACCGACGCTCTAACAAATCGGCCACCAACTCTCTCCAATTCGAGGGACCGAGTTCAACTCTGGGTTACCATGTTGTGTCCTTGGGAAAGACAAATCACGCAGGTGCGAATCAGGTACCAGCAAATCTAAGACAGACTAGCGCCCTGTCTAGGAGATGATGTATAACAGCATTTGTTCCGTTTAGCGCTACTGAAACCGGGATAAGCTCTATGTGCCTCACTGGCCTTGAAGGAGATTTATTTTACTATCTTCTACTCTCCTTGTAGGCTATGGAGGAACTTTATTTTACTATCTACTACTCTGTCTTGCTCTGGTAGACGTAAGCACCGGAGCATTGTTTATTGGCCGAAAATCATCATTGCTTTCCTCCTAACGTTTTCGCTTTTTATCTCTCAGTGGCCTTTCCTATTATACTTTTTTCGCCTCGTTCGGAGAATTTCTATTTCATGTTGTACGTCTCTCTGCTGTAACAGTTTCCCCCCGTCTTTGGCGTGGATAGATATTTGCTTGGGGGTTATTTGACTTGGGCGTGGAGCTGCCTTTGAGCAAGGAAGAGGAGGTGCCAGGCGCTCAGTTGGACTAAACCAAGACATGTTTAGCTCTCCATTAGTAGATCAAACTGGTCTCCTTCGTCTGAGCTTGAGAAACGGTGGGTGGTGATGGCCACGCCAGTGTACGGCGGAATTAAACTTTCCTTTTGTTTTTCATTTATGTGCTATTGACTGAGGAGATTGCCTTTACCCTTCTTTGTACTTCGTCTTTTGGCCGGTAAATGCTTTTGAGTCACATACGTTTCTCTTTCCTATGTACGACTAGCGACTCAGTTTATAGGAATATGAATTCCCAGTATATTTACGCTTAAGTTTGATTATTTAAGTACAAACGATTTGGTGGTGGTAATTATTGAAAAAAAATATATGTCGTTTTAGTGTTGAGGCATCGTGTAGGGTGATAAGACTGAACCATGTTTGTTTCTTTTTTTGAGTTACTTCGTTTGAGTGACAAGTGCACTAGCACTCTCCGTAGAGTTATTTCCGAAAAAAGCAAATAAATGCAGTTTTCCTTCTTCCTTGTATCTTTTTTGGAAGTATTTGCAGCGCCGTAACGATATGCTGATGTCCGAACAATAGTCTGAGACCAGCGTTTCCTTGCACCGTAATCTCATTGTTCGCTATTGATCCAGCCAGTGCTGGGCTTGATTCCTGAAACCTGATCAGTCCTCCTACAATCTTGCTTGGTTTAACTCACTAGATCCCATCATTTTGCCGTGGAGAAAATCCTCGTATGAGCTATTTCTGAAAGATACACGCTCAGTGAGGCTTGGACGTAGAGTGCATGCTGCAGACTGTTTTGTATGGGCTGGCGATGCAAAATCTTTAAGAAAGTATTCAACAATATTTTCCCTCCTCTCGTTCACCTGGCTCAGCCTAAGTGCGCCTTGCGGCTTTACTAATAGCAAGGTTCTTCCGGGCTTAAAAATCAATTCTCTTTGAACAAGAGCAACAGTTATGAAGGCAAGAGTAAAAAGATAATTGACCTTATTATGTACTAGGCTGAACAAAGGCACCTGTGAACAGACCAAAGAATGCACAACATTATTAGTTTAGCTAGCTGGCCTACTTTTTTACATTGTGACTCGAGATCTACCGATGTTAAACCCGGGATGTCCATAGAATATAGTCTCCCATACGCTTACAACATAACTTATATTGCAATGACGTACATGTTTCATGCTTAAATAACCATTTTATTGTAGATGATCTTATAAATAGAGTATGAAGAAGTTATAAAACACATTGTTATCACATGATTACCTGGAATGAAACGCAATGTCCTTAAATCACAACATTACAGGCTAACATGGCGCCATGATGCCTTTATTAATTATTGATTATAATCACTTACTGTTTTTTCATTATAACTAAACGGATTTTGTCATATGCTAAAATGAAACATGCAGCCCAGATCAAAGTTAATTTTCAATTTTTAGAGCCATTACCAGATAAGAAATACAGAGAATAAACGAAAATAATGTTAGCGACTGATCCATTGGCTTTCTTTTAAATCAAGTGGCACGGAATACGTTAGAGTCGTGGGTGTGCTGCATCTTTGTTGCGTCTACGATGCCTGTAAAGCAGTGGGCTCCTGGATCAAAATGCCAAAAGATGAGGGAGATAGTTATGAGAATACTGATGAATTGCGTCAAAGACTTCTTTTTTTTCTCAGTATGGGTTCATCTAATTGGTGAGCTTAAACTAACTTGTTCAAATACGTTTTATTAAAAAATGAGTTCGAAACATAACTGAACAAAAACAGACTCCATTGCCAGAACAACCCTCAGATGGACGCCTGCTGGGTGCAGAAAAAAAGGTCGACCGAAGGAGACTTGGCGAAGGAGTGTGGAGAAGGAAATACGTTAAATTGGTTTGAGTTGCTGAAGGATTCCGAAGCTTGCTTCAGATAAGGACTATTAGCGTTCTTTATGAGTTGTTGCTTTCTTTGTAAGGTTTAAGTTATCTTGGTATGTAACTGTCGTTTTATTAAATTTTGATGCAGATTTCCGGATACATGTCTATTTTTCTGGATATAAGACAAAAAGCACCCATTTAGCCCAAATGGAATATAGACGTCCATTATACTTCGCCATTGCCAAATCAACACTCCTGCATCCCCTAAACATTATCCCTCTCAAAGTAAGCCTCTTCTAAATATTGATACTATGTAACTTTGCATAAGCGGAAATAAAAATAGTAGTTTTTTCTACCTCTCAGTGATGGATTTCTGTTCAGTCTGATTTTGTAAAGGATCATTGAACATCAAAACTAGTCCGGCTTAACTGAATATACCCTGCCTTCACCAAAAATAGCCCGGCTTCATGAAATGTATCTGTCCCAGCCGATCCCGAACTGTCTTGTTTGTACCTAGACGGGATTAAACGAAACTTGACTGTTTTGACACAACCTAGTCTGGTTTGACCAAATCTTGCCTGTCTGACCTCGCTGGGAAATTCCCTTCGTGCATCTGTTTACGACTATAACATTTGTGGCTTTTTTTTCTGTGTGACAAGGCATGCCGTCTCGAAGGTCTGGCGGATTTTCGATATCGTCTTAGACGATATTGTCACTGTCAGTTTTTATGTGTTTTGAGCTAAGTTAAGGTCTGAAATATTTACGAATTATTGAGGAGGCTGTAGTCTAGACATAGATAAGTGAAGAATCTATTTTGCCTTCATAAGAATTCGAATGAACTCAGTGGGACTGGTGTGAGACAGTGGCTTACGAGTGGAGACACCATCAACTACTCTGGACACGAAGAAGCCAGCCACACATGCGTGGAGTAGAGTTGATGGTTACACCCGAGGCAACGCAAGCAATGTTGTCCTGGGAACCAGTGTCACCAAGGATCCTCACTACGAGATTCAGCTCGAAGAGCAGGAAAGTCATCATCTTACAGTGCTACGCTCCTACAAATGCTGCAGATATAGAGGAAAAAGAGCACTGCTATGAGCAAATCCAAGCGATCGTGGAGAGGCTTGAAGATCCTCATGGGAGATCTGAATGCAAAAGTGGGATCAGACAACACAGATAGAACTCATCATAGGCCGACATGGCGTTGGAGAGCAAAATGAAAATGGCGAACTCTTCACAGAGTTCTGCACCTTCAATGACCTGGTGATCGGAGGTTCTCTTTTTCCCCACAGGAGTATCCACAAGATCACATGGGTTTCCTCCGACGGCAGGACTGAGAACCAGATTGACCACATCACCATTGGCAGAAAGTGAAAGCGGAGCCTGCATGACGTTAGGTTGAAACGCGGGGGTGGATGCAGCCTCGGAACACCGCCTGGTTGTAGCAGTACTCCAGACCAACAACGACCAGGCAGGAAGGCCATTGCACAATGTCCACAGCCTGAGAGAGAAAGGGAACGGATGAATTCAAGGTTGAACTGAGGAACAGTTTAAAGTGCTTCCCCTACTACCAGAGGAAACAGTAGAAAACCAATGGCACAGTCTGCGAGAGGTCTAGGAGACAACATGCAAAACCGTCCTTGGGAAGAAGACAAAGAAACAGAAGGAATGGTTAACAACGAAGACATGGTCACTGATCACATACAGAAAGCATCTGAAAGGCCAGATAAAACCAGACACAAGATCAAAAAGGGAAACAATTAAGTAACTACAAGCACCCTACTGGGAGCTCAACCGGCAAGTGGAAAGAAGTGCAAGAAAAGACAAGAGAAACTCCATAGAAGAGCTGACTGCGGACGCAGAGACTGCAGCGAGCCAAAAAAAAACATGAAGAGACTGTACGAGATCACCAGAACACTCCCTGGAAAGACCAGCAACCTCAGTCGCCCCGTCGAGGACAAGAACAGGAATGCCATCTCAGGCAAAGAGAGGAACAGAGACAAAGATGGGAAACACTCAACAGACCTGCATCACCAGCCCGCCAGACATCCCGACACAAACCAAACTCCTTGACTTCAAGACCAACCCCCAACAAAGGCAGAGATCACCAAAGCCATGAAGTCCCTTAGGCAGCGGGTCCTGATGAAATACCACCCAAAGCACTGAAGGCAGATATCCAGACTTCAACTGAGATGCTACACCCACCCCTGCACAAGATCTGGAACAAGAGAGAGTTCCCGAAGACTTGAAGAAAGGCCACTTTATGAAGCTGCCGAAGAAAGGGGACCTGTCATCTTGCAGTAACTGGAAGGGAATCACGCTGCTGACTATACCTGGGAAAGTACTGACAAGAATCATCTTAGAGAGACTGAAGACCGCCCTTGACAAGACACTTTGGGACGAACGGGCAGGCTTTCGCCAAGATAGATCATGTATGACCACGTTGACACACTGCGAATCATCATCGAGCAGTCCCTGGAGTGGCAGACCCCCCTGTACACTGTCTTCGTCGACGGTGTCGACAGAGATGCCATCTGGAGACTGATGTACCACCACAGTTTTCCGCCAAAGTTTGTCACCATCATTCAGCATATTCTGTATAAAGATGTCACATGCCAAGTTATCCATGACAGGAAGTTGTCGGAGCCCTTCTCTATACAAACCAGTGTCCGTCAGGGTTGTTTACTTTCGCCAACAATCTTCCTGATGGTGATTGACTGGGTCACGTGACAGTCTACAGCAGGCCAAAGGACAGGTATCCATTGGACTTTCAAGAAGCAGTTGGAAGACCTGGACTTCGCAGATGACATCAGCCTTCTCTCCCACAAGCAGCAAGATGCACAGGAGAAGCTATCTCATGAGGCAGAAGAAGTTGAGAAGACTGGGCTCTAAATTGACATCAATAAGACAGGGGTCCTGAGAGTGAGCAACAAACAGCAAGATCCAGTGCGACTCTACCAAGAAGTCATCCAAGAAGTTGACACATTTGTCTAACTAGGAAGTGTAGTCAGTAAAGATGGGGGACAGACGAAGATATCAAGTGTCGAATCAACAAAGCAAGACACGCTTTCAGCACCCTCCGACTAATCTGGAGATCAACAGCCCTTTCACTCCACAACAAAATCTGGACATTTAACATCTGTCCTACTATACGGCTCAGAAACATGGCAGGTAACAAAAACCAACACCAGCAAGCTATAGGCATTCACTAACAGATGTCTCAGGAACATCCTCCATATCAGGCGGCCAGAAGTCATCTCCGATGAACAACTGTGGGACAGGACGAGACAGACCCCAGTTGAATGGAGATAATGAAGCGCAAACGGGGCTTGACCTGCACCCAACGTCACCAGACAGGCCCTGTACTGGAATCCAAAAGGAAAGCGGAAAGTGGGCCGACCAAAACAGACTTGGCGCAGGAGTATAAACCCTGAAGCGGAGTCTGCTGGAATGACATGAGCCGAGCTCAGGAGGACTTGCCGGAACAGTGTTGTTGGAGAAGTGTTGTTGCGGCCCTATGTTCCTTAAGGAATCAAGAGGCATAAGTCAAGTAAGTCAAGTCCAGTGTTGCTTCATTACTGATAGCATTATGCTGAACCATGTCACTGGTGGTTTGAGTTGAAATGTTGGCACAGGAACAAAGACGAAGAAGAAGAAGAAGAAGAAGAAGAAGAAGAAGAAGAAGAAGAAGAAGAAGAAGAAGAAGAAGAAGA
>JBDFRD010322291.1:0-10370 GCA_039654405.1 Bullina lineata | reverse complement strand
CAATGCCAAAAAGTCACACAGCCGCCCATCTCGGCGTGCATGGATACGGGGTGCTGCCCGCGCACAGTTGATTGGGATGTGGCGGGCCGCGCGGACAAAGGCTAAAGAGAGAGTGGGCGGTCTAGTCAGTAGTGGGTCTAGGATATATATATACTCTAGTTATATTAATTATAAACACGGCGTAACGGGCCACATTACAATTAGTATTAGAGGAAGGATTTCCGAACGCGGTCTCATACCCCAAGTAACTAAAGATTAAAGAGAGCTTTCTTTGGTGGGGTAGGATAAAAAAGAGGAGCCTTACCCCTAACCCTTGAATTCTTGCAATGCCACCGCGTTCGGAAAACCTCCCGATGTGACAGTGAGTGGATCCATTATAATATTATGAGAGTGCAACTTACCCAACATGAAACCTTTGCATTTCTTCTGGACAAATAACAACAGTAGCAAGCTTACTAGATACTGCACAAGAATGGAACAATGGCACAATTATTATTGTGGGGGTGATACTTATGAGAAAAAGAAAGTTGACAATGAGATCATTGACCTAGGTATCTAGCCCAAAACAACATCTAGCCTTGCCTGACGTCGCAAATGAAATGGATCTCCAGACTCAGACTGGATTTACTGGCACTTCCTATTTTTGCCAAGAATAGGCATGGTCAACCTAAATTCTAGTAAGCCAAAAAAAAAAAGATAGGATCCGTGTGTGTTTTTACAATAGATGCACGATATAGATCTAATTAATTTGAAAGTGCATTGTAAAATCAAATTTAGATATGAATTTAAATCTAGACTTGATTAACTTCTATCTTTTCATACAGAAAGATTATGCTACAACAAAGTGTGGCCAAACAATTTTAATTCTGAATTGACAAGCTAGCTTTGGGCAAACATAAGACCTAGGCTAGGGGAGTGAACTCTGCTTTTTTTTCTTCGACAGTCACTGCTAAACATTACCACGTGAAAACAAAATCAACTCGTGTGTATAAATCTAAGATCTATTCTAGCCTATCTCATTTTTCTGGAATAAAAATGAATAAATCTAATTGATTCATTGAGTGGGCCTACGTGTAAATCTTCGTTTCATAGCATAAAGATGGTTTTTTTCAATTGCAATGCGTGTGGGGAAGCTCTCAAGAAAAACCAAGTTGATAAACATTGTTTACGATGCCGTAGTTGTCAAATGCTGTCTTGTGTGGACTGTGGGAAAGAATTTTGGTAAACTTTCTTGAAATGATATTCTAGTTGCCTGCTTACGTATAATAACACTTTTCTTTTTTTTTATTTTTAGAGTCTTTATCTGGAATCTAGACTCTATCTAGATCTAGATTCTAGATCAAGATTTGTTCTGGATTATAGGCTTGGACTTGATGAAAACCAGAAATTATTGAATTGATGCTGGCGCTGGAGGATTGTCAAATTCAATTTTATATCAAATAGTGCTCTATTCTATACACACTAGATTTACACAAACTGTGTATTCTTGATGTGTCATAAATATGCCTGAAGTTAAAGCAGACAATGGGTTAGATCTAGAGATAGATATAACAATTTTACTTTTCCAGCTGGCTTACAAAGATTCTGCACATCATGTGTATTATTAATTTAATTATAGATTGTGTCACTTTCGTTTGGACACAGACATTTGGGATTAAAGTTGATAATGATCATACAATTCAAATCAGTACTTGATCTATTTGTACTTACAATTGTAAAGCAAACATTTTGCAAAAGTGCTTAGCAAGTCTGAACCTTTAATTCATCCAAGAATTCACAGGCTTGTCCAATAGAATGGTAAATTTGACCACCAGTTTGATGGCCATTTTTTTTTTATTTGCACATGCACACGCAAACCTTAACCTTTTAGAATTAATTCAATTCTATAATGTCATGATTTACGATAACCAAAAAAAAAAACAATCAAAAGAATTTGTTGAATGTGGTGAATTATTTTGTGCATTCTCATGTTCATAAAATTGCTCAGAACAGACCTTGCAGACATTGATGGTGTTTATTACAAGTTTGAAATTTGAACTGAAACAAATGCAACTTGAACTAGAAATCTAGAGATTTTACTTACAGGCAAACAAAACTGCTCGAGCGATGACAATACAATAACTTCAGCTGGCTCAAATATAGTAAAACTACTCTTTGTTCTTCTTTCTCACTTTGCAATCGTGTGCTCTCATTCTTGTACAAAGCTAAAAATTAAGTATGTTATATATTGATTTAATGCAGTGCCATGTTCAACACATTAAGGGTCATCCAAATTGCATTTTTCAGGGGAGATGACTACCAGACACATACCAAATGCATGACAGAAAATGAGAAGTACTGCGGAAAAGGTTATATTGCTAAAGTGAACAAAGGAGAGATCAAACAAGAGCAATGGCTTGAGGTAAAAATGTTTGGAAAGATTTTACATTAATTTTTTCCAATTTGCCAACGTACTACTACTTTCTGGTAGAGCATGATTTATATAATTGTAATCAAATAGTGTTGTGCATAATACTTTGTCTACATCTATCAATTTTATTGGCTCACAGGAGAGCTGTTCCTAACTTTTCAGACAAATTATGTAAATCGCACATGTTTTTTGTGTTGATTCATGGCCATTTTGAAAGTGTAGAAAATCAATCTTTTATATTACATATAATAGAATTTGGAAGGTACCAGTTATTTCTGATCCATCCATTGAATCAGTACATTTATTTTGATTTTATTAACAAGATGCGCAAGCTAATAAAACTTGTATGTCAATAACTTTAGTTCCTGTCGTGAATAGTTTTTTTGCTCTATTTGCTCATGAATGCTTATTCCTGCTTGTGCTTAATGTTGTTTTCAAATATGCTCAAGTACCATGTTATCTGCCAAAACACATATCTTATAGCATGGGAAAAAAATTTGTTTACAAGACTGCTCATTCTTCTCTGTACTGCAATTAGACCTGGCTGATTCTACGGGTGCCAGTTTTTCTTTAATATTAATCAGCCTGCTAACCTTAATGGACAGAATCAACCACCTTAGAAAAAGATTTGTAGAAATCAATTACTCATTCACAGTCAAGCACTTATACTGATATTTTTCATGAATTTGAACACTGTCAAAGTGCACTGAACTGAGAGACTGTGGACTGTGAACAGTCGAGGCTCGGATTTATGAAAATAACTCTTCACGAGCTCTTAAGTGGTTTATAGATATTTGTTTATGGTAATGGCATTTTAGTTGTTGTTTTGCATAATATAATCTTCTATTTACTACATAGAAAGTACAGACAGCTATAGAAAAGTCAGCTTCAAACAAGAACCTTAAAGTCTTGTTGGAGCGACTGAAAGACTACCCAAACATTCCCAGAAAAAAGGCAAAATTTGAGGTAATGTTTTTAGCCCAAACTTAGTTGAAATATTTTTATACATTGCAAAGTAGGAATAATGTATTAAAATAATAAGTACCAAAACTCCTGGAGAGAGAAACACTATTTCAATGTTAGTATTTTGTACTTAATTTATATCGATGACTTACATACTTGACTTAATCGGCTCGGATAGGGATGCATTAGGTCAGTGCTTTTATATTTATGTTATAATTTCTTTTTTGTATCTTGTTTTTTAAATAAAATGGGGTTTTGTTTATTATTGGTTGTTTATTGGAAAGTAAGGGGAATTTGAGTGGTACAGTGGTCTCCGTCTAAGAGTCCGCCATTCTCATGAAACGGAATGATTCTATATAATTCATCCGCTTAAGAGCCCATTTTCAACACAAAATCCACCTAAGAACAGTCTTCTTACCCGATAGGACTTGTTTTTTTTAAGCAGCGCTCGCCTAAAACACTGTCAGTTGCCCTGCTTTTGGTCTAGGGTTAGGCCTAGGCCGTAGCCGTGGTGGAAAGCAAGCCCCGTTCTCTCTGCCCCCTCCCCCCACCCCCGTTTTGTTCCCGTAGGCCTATTTGCGTTGACGCATTCCGCTTTCCGCTCTCATGGCTCGAGGCGTGCCGCTCAATCCCTACCTGTGTCTTAAACCAGTCATAATTGGCTAGATCTACGCTTTCTTGTTGTGTCCCGCCCCTACTCTCCGACCGACACCGTCAGCATCCCGCACTCACCCCCTTTTCCCCCATAGTTTCGACGTCATGTAATCCGCAACCCGGTCTCACCCCTACCCAGCCACATTTACTTCACATAGCATGATGAAACACTGCTCTTTGTTTTGATCTATGTAGTGGAAGTTACATAATTTTATGGAAAACAACCGCCAGCGTCTTGCATTGTTTTGCGTAGTACAGACAGGGATATTCTAACAGGGAATAAACATGATTTTGATTGATGTTTTAAAGTTAAGTAAGCCAATCACAGATTGATTTGGTCAGTGATGATGCTCCATTAATGTGTTAGTGCCTCCACCCCTACCCCCAGTCTGAGTTGCGTTGTTCAATTGAAAACATGGTTTTTCTTTTAAGTCCATCTAAGAACATGGTCATCATGTCTCCTGAGGGCCGGGTTCTTGGGCGGAGATCACTGTACTGATTTTAATGAATTTTAAATGTTAAAAGTCAAAGGTTCCATCGTCTAATGGTCATCTAATTTTGGTTTATTTGATTTTGTTCTGTACATGTATTTGTATGCATTTCACGGTTGTTATATTTAAAATCTTTGTCCACACTCTAATTTTATTATTTTTAATATTTGTTTGTGTCAAGTTCAATTTAGAAATCAAACTTGTTATATATAGATATTATCATCCTATTATTAATCTAAAAGCAGTTTAATTTGAAGTCTAAGTGGTAAGTATTAAAATATTGTCAACACCTGTGTTGATTTTATTCAAAGTCTCACACTCGCTGTCATTTGATTTTAATTTACCTTGGTGATTTTAATAAAAGAGTGATGGGGTATAAAATAAGAACTAATTTTAAAACAAATCTTTTTCCTTGAAGGGAGCTATGCCGTTGATAGTCTTCGATTCTTCATCATTGGTGACATGGGAGGGGTTGATTATGACCCATATTCAACATATTTTGAACGGCGCACAGCAGAGATGATGGGAAAGAGGGCAGACATTTATTCCCCACATTTCATTATGGAGATTGGTGACAACTTTTACTATGAAGGTGTGAAGAGTGTGGATGACAAACGGTTCAATGTAAGTTTGGTGGAGAAAGCAATTGTCCCCATCTATAATAAGATAGTTACTGTGAGATCTGGAGAGGACCTTTACTACTTCACAAAGTGTTATTAGCACCGTAATGGGAAAATCTGGAATTTTTTCTTTTTTCTGTTAAAGATCTAATTTCACATATATGTCATGGAAATTTTCTTAAACATTCAGCACTTTGGATTATTTGTGTCATTATTCACAATTATGGATATTCTGACATCTTGGGACTAAATGCTCTTTCTGTAATGATATAATGGACATATTCTACCCGAAACACTAAAAACACGTACAACGAGGACAAATGACAAAAATCGAGGTAAACATAAATGGGTTTTTTTTTTAATCCTTATTCATTGTGAAGAACATTTAATACCCTTCCAGAACAAGTGCACTTTTACTATTTATTTATTATACTTACAGTTACATCAATTTCCATAATTATCTAATTTGGTGCCACTCCTCTTGGTAGACCAGCACACTGGATGATATACTGTGCCCAGATCAAGAATATGAAAGGGTTAAGCCTCTCAAATATTTGTGCAAATCCTTGTCTATAAAACAAGTGAAAACCCACTGTTCATATCAATTTGACAAAGGAGATAACTCATTATTTTATCATATTTTCAAACATGTCATGTATTGCCCTATAATTCAAAATTTCAATTTGTTTTATTACATTTCTTAGGATTTGACTTAAGGAGTTTGACTGCAAAGAAAAAAACTTTTTTAATAGAGAGAGATTATTGGTTGGAGTAGAGAAATTCATAATCTATCTAGGATTATATTTTTTTTTACTCTAGTGAATGCTAGTACATGTACATAATAGTATTTGAGTCATTAGATTGTAACAAAGAAAAAAATTGCAACAATTTCAAACTCGCCTTGAATTTGAATTATTCCGTGGTGTTTTTATTTTTCAGCTCACTTTTGAATCCGTATATACAGCCAAGTCCCTGCAGGTGCCCTGGTACTTGGTGGCTGGGAACCACGATCATCGTGGTAATGTGACAGCTCAGATTGCCTACTCAAAGGTTTCCAAGCGATGGTGTGTCTATTGAATTAAACGCAATTCATCTTTATCCTGATTTATGTAAAACTCTCAGCAATATACACATTCTTTAGATCTGCAATTGCTCAAAAGTCTTGCTAATCATGAGACACTGTCAGTTACATCGAGGGAAGATGCTTTAATAGAAGCATAATACTAAGCATGAAATAGTTTATAGAGATATATTCTATAACTGTGATCCATCTTTAAATAGAAAATTATTGTTACCACTTAAGCCCAAGAAAGTAGGCAAGCACAGCAGAGATCCTGCTCTTTGCTTCAGAAATAGATGTATGTTTGCGTCATGACACACCATTTGCTCAGGCCTCTCAAATTAATCTGTATTATTACTATTATTCAGATCCACAACCTGGATTTAAAAACTGATGAAGTGAAATCAATGACAGCTAGAACAGCTCAAAGGGTTGCGGAAAGGATGGATTTCTAGATTAGTAAACATTTCAATGCTTTTCCTCTTGCCAACATATAACGCAATAGATCTTGGTCTGTGAAGTAGGAAAGAGAAAAAATTGTTATAGTTTACCATGATCACTGATTTTTTCTTATTATGTTGTGGTACATACATATATGTAAAGGTCACCAGTTACTTGATTTGGGAATTTTTAAAGATACTGTGCATGAAAAAGGAAAAGAAGAAACAGGATAATTAAGAAAAATGCAAAGTAACTTTCTTCCTAAAATAACTAGAAAACTTCAAAAATATCTGTCACAGGACTTCACAACTCCTATCTTCCTCAGGAATTTCCCTGATTTTTACTATAACCTGGAATTTCCCTTCAACGACAAAGGAGAGACAATTGGTTTTGTCATGATTGACACAGTGTTGCTGTGTGGAAATACAAACGATGATCTCATTGAGCAGCCAGCCGGACCAATTGACCAGAATTCTGCAGACAAACAGTGGCAGTTCATTCAGCAATCACTCATGAAGAGCAGGTAAAATTAATGCTTAGGAAAAATAAAAATACCTATCTTAAGTTTACATTGTGATACTTTAATCAATATGTATATAGGGTCTAGTAGTCTTTAATGCAAATTCTTTTCTGTCCTATTCTTGCATTTAATTATGATTTTTAACATTATTCATTGCATTCCATTTAAAGCAAAGATATATTTGTCATCTTTGAATAACATTTACAGTCCAACACATATTCGTCGAACATGCATTCGTAGCACTCAAAAAGTTGTCATCGTTACTTTTTCCCTTTATTTTCTTTGTATAATTTAGTTCACGCATTCATCAAACCCTTCCACTGATTACTGGAAAAAAAATCTGCCAGCTAACAATTACTTTGGGAAGTTTACTGGTTCAATTCATCTCCTCAAGGCCTGGAAAGCTCTCAAATCGTCAAGCAGTTCTGTCTGCGAGATGTTTTGAAAGTCATAAAACCAGGTGCACGGATCTAGTAATGTTTACAAATGTAATGTCATTTGATATACTGTAGCTTGCGGCAATTTATTGGGTCTTCGGTCTTGAAGGAACTTACTCTTACATTTAATTGATGATTATTAAATACACATTTATTTCTTCCTGTTTCCACTTCCTTGAAGGTCTAAGTACCTGTTCACTGCCGGACATTATCCTGTGTACTCTATGGCTGAGCATGGGCCCACAGAATGCCTGGTTGACACTTTGCTGCCTATGCTGGACAAGTATCAAGCTAATGGTTACCTGAGCGGTCATGATCACAATTTGCAGGTACATTTGTTTAGCCTAGCAGATTTTTTCAGCATATCCTTTTTTTAAGAAAATTTAAAGTATTTTTTGTCAATTGTGTTTTTGTAAAGTCTTTTTATGACCTTTGGGAAGCGGCTCAGGGTAAGCGGAGAGATTATATGTGTACATGTACAATATGTTTGTTTTCTTTATTTCTATAGATCTCAAAATGATATTCCAATGTGACTTTTTAAATGTTCTACCATACCACTTACTCTCAGTGCTATGTTCACCAAAAGAGAAGATGAATATAGACACACTTTAAAACGCTATGTATTGTGACTTTTATTATAATGCTGAATTTGCTCTAATGGATCAACAAATGCTTCTTATTGCCTAGATTTCAGCAGTATTTAGCTGAAAACATTGGACATTATAACACCAACCTATGAACGTATGCAAGTGAAATATTTTGATACGTTGATTTTATTAGGACATTTGTCATTATCCATTCCTCCACTTGCTGCATCATGTGTCAGTTGATGAAGTTAAAATTGAAATGCTTATCTGTCTGCAGCATCTAAGAACAACCAACGCCAGCACTGGTACTACTCTGGACTATTTTGTGTCTGGTATGGCTAACTTCATTGATCCCAGTGAAGCACACTATAATTCGGTACCTAAGGACTCATTAAAATATCACACTGGCAACCCTACAGCTTTGGGTGGCTTTCTGTATGCCGAAGTAACAGACAGCAATATCACAATGACCTTTATCAGCGGAAGTGGAGAGCAACTCTACACTACTACTATTTTCCCCAGGAAAATATAAAAATTGAATGCAAAAGTCTGTGAACTGGTTAAATCCAAATTAAGATAAATAACCTTTGACATTATATATATATATTTTTTTTTTTTGAGTGTTTTTACATTTTAAATTCCATTTATCTATATTTGATTATTGACAACCAAAACCATGCTTATTCCCTGTCAGACTATCCCCATCTCCATTGCAAAACAGTGCAAGACGCTGGCGGCTCCATTCCATAAAATCTGACTTAAAAACCGATCTTTGTTCTGAGCCCGCGCTCAGATGCCACTTCCACTAGGCGTACGTAGGTCAAAACAAAGAGCGGTGTTGCATCATGGCTGGGTAGGGGTGAGGGTGGGTTGAGGGGTCACACGACATCGAGACTATAGGGAGAAGGGGTTGTTGAAGGTGTTGGTCGGAGAATAGGGGTGGGACACAACAACAAAGTGTTGATCTAGCCAGTTATGACTGGTCTAAGACGCAAGGGGGTGGGGGGAGGAATGGAGCTGAATGGACATGCTTCCGGCGATGAGAGCGGATAGGCTTGTCTGCTGAATGGGGCGATGGGGCAGAGAGAACGCAGCTTTGCTTTCCACCATGGCTAGGGCCAAACTCTAGAACAAAGGCAGGGTGGCAGACAATGTTTCTTGCAATTTAGGCGGCGGCTGCTTAAAAAAAAAATCAGTTGGGTAAGAAGACCTTGTTATTAGGCAGATTTTTTACTTGAAAATGGGCTCTACTGCGGATGAATTATATAGGAAAAATTTCTTTTCACAAGAATGATGGGTTCTTAGGCAGCTCGGGCTCTTAGGCGGAGACCACTGTATCCTCCTCCATGATTTTGAAACAAATAAAATATTTGACTCTGGTGTAAACATTTTTTAAAACTTCATTTGAAAATATAATTCAAATTAAATAGATATCCAACATATGTGATCAAAATTCATTGCCTTGTCTTTTACAATGACTCTCTTTAATTTGACAATTTGTGAAAGAGGGATCATTTCAGAGGTAATTTTTTTGTCTTTTGTTAGCAGATTCAATTTTTTGTTTATGGTGCATTATAAATGTCTTTCCAAGAAGTTACTTGATGTAAGTATGTGCTATCTTGCCTTGAATTATTTAATTTTGTGATGATGGCCTGCTCGTGAAGAATTGTATTTTCTGATTTGGCTGCAATACTTATTAACTTATAGAGCTTTATTTATGAAGTATCTTTGCATTTCACTGAAATTAATGATACTCTTTTACACTTTTTTATAATTCTTTGGGAAGTAAGACCTCCCGTTTACTGTATTATCCTATCTTACTTTGTTGTTTTAAGGAACCATCTACGTACACTATAAAATATGTGATTTTTTTTTTTTTTTTAACAAAGTTTTGCTTTTGTTTCTCTTATTATAAAGATTTATACCATCAGCTGCTCTTGCATGCATTTTTTTTTTCTCATCCACAGTAGATGTATTTTTGTTTAGTTTAATAGTTCGTTAAATCTTCAAGAGTGTGTTTATCAAATGTTCTGACATTAGACGTTATTTACATTCCTGCTTTTTATGCTACATTCCATCCATTCAATCCCATTCGTGCAGTGTTCATGGAATTTATTAAGTTGTGTTCCAATTTTCTTCACTCATCGCTGCAATGGGAAAAAATAGCTTTGATGAATTAGGTTCCAG
>JBDFRD010322181.1:0-10371 GCA_039654405.1 Bullina lineata | reverse complement strand
CTGTCCAAGGGAGGTAACTATCAACAGAAATATCCCTCGTATTGCTTTGGATCGTGTAAGAGCATGCTTCGCCTAAGTGCACGCTTAAGCTGTCTCCCGAGCACCGTGCACTTAGGCAGCGACTACTGTAGTCTTATTATAATTTACACCAGTTTGCTCTACATGATGTCATTAAAAGTAACACTTACCTCTTCGTCTGCTTTGAATACTTTCTTCTACAGATTCATGAAATCTCACTTGCTTCTTTTCTCTGTCTGAAATGGTTCAGTATCTTATGAGATTTTTTTTAGAATACAGGAACAATGTTTTGAAATTACAATATTTTGTTATGTGTATGGTTAATTGTTATTGAAATATGCAACATTACTAAAAAAAAAAAACCAACTGTGAAAATATTTTAAAAGCTTTCCTCCAGAAAAATTATATCCTTTATACAAGTAGGAGTAATAAGGATATTTCTGAAAGTTTGAAAGAAAAAAAAATGAAATATTGTCTTGACCAAATGTTTGTTGACACTAAGATGAGCAAACAATACAGCAAAAAAAAAAAGCAAGTTTGTACATTTTTAAAATCAAAACACTATACCTCCATCCTTAGCATTGCTGTCTCCATCTGAAGTAGACACTCCTGATCGCTGCCTAAGAATGGACACTGGCTCTTTAGTAGATGAACTGGACATTACAACCTCTGGTGTGACCTTGTCATCTCCTTCGCCAGATGATGAACTATTGGAGTCCTGTACCATTGCTTCACCTTGTGAATCTTCAATCAAGGCCATAGAATCTAGAAGCAAAGTTGTGAACACTTCAATATAGAAATATGATTTTTTGAGATCAAGTTCAGTTTCTAGAGGTTTCAAAATGTATTGAAATTAATGTATTGAAGTCGAATAAGCCATGCGGCCCTTACTAGAGATTCAGTTGTCCATGTTACTCATTTAAATGGATAACTTGTTTTTCACACACCCTTCTATCACAGTTCATATCCTTTGTCTATTGAGCAACACAAACAATCACTTGTCTGATTCACCTCCTTTGATAGTAGAAAGCTTCTATTAGAACACATTAGAGTGTGAAGAATGTGTTTCCTAGTCATGATAAATTTCAGTACAAGAACCAAATTATTTGATTTAATGATAAGCAATCAGGGCAAGCAAGACCTATTTCTTAGTCGATCAAAAGTCAACTTTGATAAAGACTTTCTATGACTGATAATGATGAACTTAACCTAGATAAAAAAAAGTTGGTACAATATATTCATCTAAAATGTAAAGAACTAAGGGAGGTATGACAGAAAAAAGTAAGAAACTGTAACTTGCTTTTAAAGGAGTGAGAATGAAAAATAAGTTTATTCTGTTTCCTTTTCTGCTGTTACAGAAGGTCTAGGAATTACTGTAAATCTTTTCCAGGAATCAACATAACAAAACAAGAGATACTGAAACTAATGCGTAACATTTTAAGAACTTTTTAGATAAATGCAAAAGAATCTAAATTATCATGACCAGAAATTCATTTTGTTTCCTTTTAAATTGTTTCAACTTTATGAAACCATTTCATCATCTAGTTCTCATGAATTTCTCCTGGTCCTGGCTAGTTTTATATTCTGTAAGTGTTACCTGAATACTGCAGCTTGCCAACATCTGCATAAAGCGACGCAAATAAATTTAAACTGTCTTTCGTTTTCTCATGGTTGTCACCATAAACACGCTGCCTCAATTTTGTACACTAGAAGGAGGAACACACCCAAAAAAAGAAGCATTTAATGAAATATCAATTGTGAAATATTCATATTGGTCATAAAAATGATTCTTTTGTTATCAGTTGTGTAAACTCTACTCTTTTTATGATTAATACGAAAAAAATAAAGATCTATATCTGTATTGCAGCAAGATAAGGCCAAGTTTAAAGATGTAACAAAGGAAGAACAAAAAGCAAGCACACTTTTCATTAGTCATTGAACATTACTGCACAGTCTAAACACTGTAATATCTTTATCATAAGCATATATGGAAGCACAGACTTACTTTTCCCGCATATTCCAAAGCCAGTTCTACCCTAAAGAGGAGAAGTGAAATTATATTATAAGCATGTCAGAACATTATCTTTAATTACTTGTATGTCTTTCACTCATATAAGTGATTACACTGAAATTTTCATCAACTAAAAATCAATACATTATATGATTTTGATGATCCACCAAGAGAAAATATGTCTGTTAACTTGAAAACAATAAAAAAAAAATTGCTTAATTAAGCTTGTATGCCTCTTGTGACAGCTTTCTGTTCTGTTCTTTGATCTATAGACATTACAAAACAAATGAATAAAATATTTTAAAATGATAAAGGTATTCTTATTATAATCAGAATTTTGTTCTTACTGGTTTTTGTCCTGGCACAGTTTAGACAGATGTTCATATTCCTCTGCCCTCATTGCGTCCAAGTTCAGGTCATTCAGATTCAGAGCCCTGTCTCCCATTCCTCCCCATTCAGGAGCAACCTCCTCTGCATGAACAAATGACAGTCGTATTAAAATTACTTTGAAACACTTGATGAAATTCAGCAACAGATCTAACGATACTATTATATACCCTTAGCTCACCGAGCCCTGGACCCAAACACTCAGGATATCACTCGATTTTCTTGTGAGACAGTAACGTAATAAAGCAAACGTAATATTGTATGCCACTTCCCTTGAATTATTTTCCTAATCATAAATAAGATTTCCAACACATGGAAGTACTTTAAATATGAAAACTGTTTTATCCCTGGTACCCAACCTTTGCACTTTTGTAATCATTTTAAACAGAAAAATAGCTTGTACTGGGAAACCTTCATGACTCTGTCCCGGAACAATGAAAAGCCATAGAAAAACTTACCCAACTTCTTTCGTATCTCAGTGGTTTCTATCAAAGCTGATTCATAGAAAAGTTTTTCCGCTTGAGCAAACTGAATTGCATGCTGATCTTTTTCTCGCTAAGGAAAAATGACTATTTACAGTCCTTTGCGGTTAAAAAGAAAAAAAATAATTGCTCTGGCACACACTGGGTAATTTGGAATATGATGCAACCACTTCACATTTCATCTTGGAAGAGAAAACTAATACAAAGAGGTAATACTAAAAAAAAATACAAAAAGCAAGTCATAATGAAAAGGAAGGCGAAATATTACCACATATAGCTCAAAAAGTTTTAGCAGATAAAGGAAGATAATAGTAACAGCACCAGCTAAATCATGAAAGGTTTTTAAAGTTCAGAATTACCAAGTGCAGCTTCAAAAATCAATTCAATGATTGGATCATTAGGATGTGCATTTTGAGTAAAAACTGCCAAATAACACTGCTCAGCAACCCGGATGTTATTTCACATACTATTGACAATCAACCACAGCATGCATCAGTATTATTCCCCAAAATATGAAAGCATACGTGAAATTGTCAGTCATCTCTTCCATTACATAGATAAGCCTCCAAGAAATCCTTTCCTCCCTTCAACATGTTTTCAAAACATCTCAGAAAAACAAAGCCCTTTAGTCAAAGAACGTGGCACGGCTCAAAAAAAGAAAAACAAAACAAAAATACTTTAAAATGAATAAACTGAAAAACCTCACACAATATTAATATATCTTCATTGTTAAAACAGTCCAACATCACTTTATATTTCCTATATATCTTACTGTTATAATATTATAAAAACATGATAAAACATCGTTCTCAATTGTTTTCTACAAATTCTGAATGTTCTTCTTTTAACATTTTTTTTAAGTTGCAGGGGTGAAAGGATACAGTCCTCTTTGTCATTGTATATATCAGCAATCTGAAAAAAACAAACAAGTTAATGCGTAATGCATGCAATTTATGAAATCTGTGACACATGTTCCAATGCAAAAGGCTCTTTAAATTTTACAAAGTGAAAACTCTCAATTCTCCTCCTCCTCTGTCTTCTTTTTCTTTTTTTAACATTGTCACTATTATCAGCGACTTATGAGATGCATCTTTTTTTTTTTTTGAGTCCCTCACTTAAAAAAGGTTACACTTTAAATAGAATGTAGCAAGACTCAAGATTCTCTTTCACGTGTAATTAGATATATATACAGTCCAGCATGGAAAACTCAAACTTGTCAGGGATTGAAAATATTGTTCAAGAGATCCGTAATTCGTTATTTCCGTGAAGACACTTGTAATAAGAGAAATAAAGAAAAAAAAAACAAGGGAGGTAGTAGAACATGGCCTGGGCTTGTTGAAACCAAACAAACAAAGCCTTCTCAATAGCGTCAGACTTTACTGTGTGTTGCTTTTTCTGTTCGGTTGGCATCCCTTGCTAATAATACTGTTGATTTTGTCCCGATTTTTAATGAAGGTTGACGATGCTGATTTTGTCCCGATTTTTGTTATGAAGGTTGAAGATCTTGACTTTGGTATTTCAAACTGTTCACAAATTTCAGTTTTGCTATGTGTTTTTTGATCGACGCGAGCTGCAATCTCACGTTTCTTTTCTAATGTTACCAATGACCATGAAGTTCAGAAATTGTGGAAAAACAAATTGGTAGAACTACCAATCTCTAATTATTGTTAAAAGTCATTTAAAAAAAGAAGAACATATTATTGTACTACCTTATTTAAATCTTTAAAAATCACAGACTACAAACAATGCAATTCCAAGTTCTACATCATGTTCACATTGATTACCATTGTCAGAACATATAAACATATAAGTGCAAGCACACATTATCATTTCATTTAAACATGACACATGCAAGCCTGTATCGAACACAACACAAAGTATTTTATGCTCACATTGCGCAGGCACTGAGGTAAAAGGACGAAATCACTGTTCTTCGTCAGACCGTGGAGACAGCCTAAGTAACACTTCAGAGCAGCATTAGGCTTGCTCTGCTGTTCATATTGCAGACCTCTTTGAAACAGAGCATTGCGCTCTTCTGTGGCCAGATGTGACGTGTCTCCAAGGTCTGGATCTGAGGAACGTAAAAGAAATACAAAAGCTTACTATGTTTGACAACTATTATATGTTTCACCAATGAGTTTTAATTTTTACATGTCATAAACGCTTGAGCTTCTGCAAATTTTTCAGGTGAAGACAAGCCTGGGAATGGAAGATTCTAAACACACATAAATACAGACTTCTCTCTCTCTCTCCTGCATTTTTCCCTGTGTCGGTAGGGAATGTATTCTTATTGTACTACCCGAAATGCATTTAAAAAATCTTTCAACTGCAACTCTTCCATTTGTACTGTGTCGTGTTTCCCATGTTGATTGTGTTCAATAAAGTCTAATTCTCCAATGATCTAAGTTCACCCTAATTCATCACGCATATTTTTTGCTGCTATTTGTTTTTGTTTAATGCATAATTGTGTATTACATTTTTTGATGTTAGAATGTTTTAAGAAACATATAACTAATAGTGTGGAGTATAGTATATACATATATGTTACAATCAGAACAATGTTTTTTTCAATGCATTTCTAAAAGAAAGTCTCATGAAGCTAACTAGTGCACGACAAGTCAATTCAAGACTGGCTGGTATGGAATCCTGTAATTTTGATCAACCGGTTAAAAATCTGGGTCACAGAACTTGACACAGTTCACAGTGTAATCACCATTGGGCTCGTGCCTTAAAGGCTAACAAGCACTTGATTCAAACAAATACGATTAATTTGTACATTAAGAACATTTACTTTGAATGCATAAAGGAAAACACAGTTAAAAATAAGGAAATTCGCTCTTAGTAATAGCTGCAGAGTGACCCATAAACATCTTGTCCAATGAAGTCCCCTGGAGGATAATTAATTTCATATCTCTCATGTATTTTTCATACATTATAACCACCATTTCCAAACTTTAAAATAACACATACAATTTTGTTTCTTTCTCATACAACGTTGACAGCACAAACAAAGTGGGAGAAAAACATCGCTCAAACATAGTAAGAAAAAAACCCAAAACAAATTGACCATCAAGTTCTGAAAAGAAAGAAAAAAAAAAATCACAAATTACCTTCATCCTGTTCGTTATCTCCTTCACTCGCTATTTCACTACTTTTGTTCTCTTCTGTGACTTCATTATGCTCAGGGGTTGGGTTGTCAACAAGGATAGTTTCTTTGGTTTCCTCATTATCATCCTTTGAAGTTGTTACTTCATTGTTGTTGGACTCCGTGGAATTTCCTTCCATTTCTCTGAAAAAGTAATAATGGAAATACCTAAAAAAAAATATGAAGGTATTGAACCCAAAACGACTGACATGTTTTAAGAAAGAATGTTCTAGACAAAGTCTTTCGCTCTGCATCTCGATGACCTTAACATTCTTTTTAAATAAAAGCAATCAAACATCATTGGCAGATAGGGATCCCTTGCTTGATCCTTTTAACAAAAAATAAGTCAGATTCATGTACATTTTTAAAGGAGTGTCCATTGTTCAGCTGAATAGCATGTGTCCATCATCTTCTCCACCTACTCATCGATTAAAGAACATTCTTCATGCGAAATTGTTTTAGGTTATTTGTTATGGGCAAAGACAGTACACCTCAGTTCATAGAAAGCTAAAAAATAAGGTGCAATATCAGGGACTGAAAGTTTTGTTTTTATCTAGAAATATGTCGTATTTAACTATGTGGTAAACTCGTCTTCCTCCTTCCTTCATTTGGTATCCAAAACATCGCATATATTCATATATATATTCATCCCTTTTTTGTGGGGGTCAAATGAAAAAGTCAGAAAAGTTGCCTTGTGTGCCTCCTGCCATGCACTAGTGTGGCATTGAGTCAACTAAATTGACAAATTGTTGCTTTGGTACCTATGTTGTTTTAGCATTCATTAATGCCATGGGTAGTTGTTTTAAGGAGGTGGATCAAGAGCCTGCATTATTTTTCCAAACATGTCTCAAACCTGCTTGACTGGATACGGTAGATTCCACAGAAAGTGACAGTGCATTTACATGAAAACCCAAATTTTACTGTAATAGGTTATTTAACGTCGGTTTTCCAGTCCTGGAAGAAAACAGGTCTGATATCGCCGACGGAACCCAAATTTTCGTGAAGATTAAGATGACTTAAAGCATGTTAAAACCTGTTTTGTAAGCAGGAATGGCTTCCAAGGGAAGTAATAAGGCGCCAAACTTAATCCCCTTGATTGTAAAGAAATCTCATTTTGGTTTGATTTTATCCCCAAAAAGGTTTACAAAATAAACTTAATGCTCTGAAAGATAAATATAATACACATAAAACTTACGAAAGGGGTTTGAGAATACACAGTTACATAAAGCAGACACGGAAATCAAAGGGGAGGTAATTTCCTAATGAAGATATAATTAATTGCATATATTTACAATGAGTCAATTTAATTTCATACAAGTAAACAAATATCAAAAAGCAAATACAATCCCACACTTATACTTTATATTTATACTAATATACAACCAAACACATAAATGAAACTATAATGCAATTAAATAACAAAAAAGCTAAAAAAAATTGTCACATCTTGAAGAACCAGGCCGTGTAATCAACTTTGGTGGCTGCACACTGTGGTAAAGGCAAGGTTTTCCAGGAGATATTTCTATATCAGCCACATTCTGGAAAGCACATGTGCCTGCAGTTCTTTTTAAGAATTTTTTTTTCTCATAGAACTCCTTCTTCTCTTCCTTGACAGTTCGTGTTCCAATTGCCCACATCTGTTGCCGTTCCATCTTCCCTCTCCTGTAACTCTCCTTTGCCTTCTACAATTGTCTCAGATATTTATCTGGATCCTCTGCCTTCATCATATGACGTCAGGCAGCAGCTTCACCTTTTCCATCAGGTAGTCTTGGCCGGGATAAAATTGATTATTATAGAGAAGGCATTGTTTACGTGAGAGTGTTCCTTTTTTTAATTGTTAGATCTATAATTTTAAACTGTAATTTTGAACATCAACTCCTCTTCTTTCTCACAAAAATTATTTTCAAATATTTAGAATATATATCAAGTGAGTTTTTTTAAGTCTATAGTCTATTAGTCTTCCCCCCACACCTCCACCTCAGACTGATGAATTGAATACCGAGAAACCGGAAGTTGCGGTGATAAATGCAGAAATTGCAATTTCGGTGCACACCTCTGCGGTTCACAACATTCATTTCAAAATCGGGCAAAATCTTCTAAACCAGACCATGTTTGAATAAAATATGTACTGTACAACGTGTTTTTATTAAACCAAAGTCACGTATGGCCGGAAACCACATTGATTCTTTTCAATGGCGAGAAATTAACACAAATCGAGCATATCAAGTCGCTTCTGTGCTGAAACTGAATTGTTTTGATACTGTCCACAGGACAGCATGAAAGTAGATATTTTACAGTTGGCTTTATTCTCTGAATATGTGATTGTAATTGTGGCAATTGTGGAAGGCAGAGATGGAAATGATAAAATTATCTCTAACTACTGATCTGCTGGTTGAGAATGTGAGCTGTTTTTTTTATGCACGCAAATCTGGCCTGTCTGGCAATTATCCAAGTTGGTCCAAGAATCAAAATAATAGATCTGTAGAATGCATATCAAAATTCTATAGATCTAGAATCTACAATCAATTTGAAGTAATCCTAATCAATCGAGTAAGGAGTAAGGATGAAAAATAAAAATGTCAATCTATAGGCCTAAATCTAGAATCTACCAAGCCTAGACGTCTAAAGATTCTAGACCCGTAGAGAAATCTATCGACTGAAGCAGGATGCAATTTTTGTATTATTAGAAACACAAAAGGTAAAAAATCATGCAAATTCTGCTGCAGCCACTCGCTTAGCTTACGAAGTAAACTTTAAGGGTTACAAGAACATCATGTCATCACAAGTGCGTTGTTCATTCTTTTACGTCGTCAGAATTTGTCACCATTATTTTGTTTACAATTAAAAACAGTAAATGATTAATTAAAGGAAACGAAATGAGAGGAAAAGTACTATGCAGCTAAAAGAACGCCTGAGATAGTTATTAGATCTACATAGATATATATCTAAATCAAAACTCTGAATGAAATTTCATCAATTCATTCATGCTTGATAGTCTGCAAGTAAAAACAATTGATAGATTAAATTTGTAAAAGAAATAAATAGATCTACATGATGTAGATCTAGATACAGTTTTTATCTTCCAAGGGAAATAACTAAATATATAAAAGACATCCAGAATCTACGTAAAAATAGAACAGTTATTTCTCTTTGAGAAAATAAATCCGGAGGCCTCGTTGGCTAACTTCTGTTGCACCTCAAGCAACGGATAAAATCAACTAAGCTACTAGTCACTAATACCTGTACAATGCTTCTCGAGCATATCTACAAACTCTTAATAAGAGGCTGCTTCTTTATTCTTCAATTCCAATGTCAAGTCTGTCCTGCTCTATGGGTCAGAAACATGGAGAGTCACCGCCGCCATCTCCAAGAGGGTCCAGGCCTTTGTCAACAGATGCCTCCGACAACTGCTTCATTCAAATGGTATGACAGAGTCCCAAATGTCGACGTGTGGACAATAGCCAGTCAAAAACCGATTGATGTTCAGATACGGAGACGAAAGCGGCCACACCCTGCGGAAAGAAACCAACCAACATCACAAGACGGGCTCTGGAGTGGAACCCACAGGACAAAAGAAAGCGAGGCCGGCCAAGACAGACATGGAGGAGGAGCCTGTTTAGCGAGCTGGATAACATCGGTATGACCCGGGAAGGGGCTAAAACCTACGCCATGAACAGAAGAAAGTGGAAGACTGCTACTGAGGCCCTATGCTCCCCAAGGAGCGAAGAGGACTAAATCAAGTAAGTCAAGTCTTTATTCTGGAGTAAACAGGGCAAAAACCAGCGGCCAAGCAGATAGTGAGGAGGAAGTGGGGCTGGACTGGGCACATCCTGAGGAAGCCAGTGTCCAGTATCACACGTCAGGCATTGGTCTGGAACCCAAAGGGAAAAGGGAAGAGAGGCCAACCTCGTAAAGTTGGAAACGAGACGCGGAAAAAGAACTGAAGAGGCTGTGGACCAACTGGAGTGGGATAGCTAGAACAGACCAAACCAGAGTGCGGTAGACAGGAGTCGTTGATGGCATGCACTAAGTGGTGCAACGGGCTTAAGTAATTAAGTGACTAATAAGTAAGCTTCTTTATTCCGCTGACCGATCACCGGGTCACATCAGGAGCGCCTTGCCGAGATTCGCTTTCTGCATTAATATTGACGGTGATGATGAGATAATGATAATGGTTATGAGGAGGCGGAGGAGGAGGAGGAGGAGGAGGAGGAGGAGGAGGAGGAGGAGGAGGAGGAGGAGGCGGAGGAGGAGGAGGAAGAAGCACACGTAATATTATTACTTGCGCAACAACAGTCGCAAATATTTCATTCTGTCGGTCAGGCAAC
>JBDFRD010322072.1:0-10372 GCA_039654405.1 Bullina lineata | reverse complement strand
CATCATCATCATCATCATCATCATCATCATCATCATCATCATCATCATCATCATCATCATCATCATCATCATCTCAGCATCATCACATATACCACAGAATTGGCTCGAATCACGCCACTTCCATTACCAGGATTCTAAATAACGAATGTTGCAACACCGATTTCGAAAAATAAACCATAGATTTAGTTTACCGTTATGATTAAGCGATAACGTTGATGGTAAAGGTGATGCGCAATTCAGAGGAGATGAGAAAATTGTAATATAACTGACGCAAAGGTTACCGGGAATGAAATGCACGTGTTGTGATATATACAGAGCAATATCTGCTCAGAGCAACATCAAAGCCTCGGCAGCTCGTGAAATGGGTAGGATTCATACGCCGCGAATGTTGTTAAAATGAAGGACATGCACAATAAAAAAAAAAAAGCAGCCATCGGCGAAAGATCCCCCACGACGAAATAAACGCAGGCACACCGGGACAAGGTACGGAACATTGCCGCCACACGCACTCTCCTCAGCACAGAGATCAGAAATGTGTTTTCAGTTCGTCTCTGATCGTTTTCGCACTTCCTCTGCCACACCGAGAGTTTTACCAGGGGGCAGAAATTACAGCCTACCAACGTCTTGGACAAGCTTTTTGGGCCGAACACGATATAGCATTTCAGAAAAGGGCACAACGTCGAAGAGCTGGATTTGTGAACGGTGTTTACTGAGAGGGAGTGATGGAGTTATTTGTCTTACCACGAGGAGGCGTAAACTCCCAGCAGACGTTCCCAAGGCGCAAATGACTACGGGCAAAACATTCAAGGCGTTTTGCTTTAGAAGTGTGGGGTCGAATATTGTACTGGATTCCTTCACCTGAAAACTTGCTGTTAGTTCTATTATATTAGGCTCTCGGAATCTCAGATGCTAGAATCGCCACATTTTTTTTCTTTTATCTTCAAAGAAATAACAGCATTTGAAGAACCCAAACAGGAAATATCCAGTAGTTTTTTCTATGGCGGGTCAAATTCCGGAAATTAAGAATTTTGCCATTAAAGATACGCTTATCTCTAAGTAATGTCGTATTTTGAAAATGCCAGTAAGTTTTCTAGAAATGGTAAAATGCGTTAATTTTATTGACTCGAATCTTCACGGCTAACCTCGTCCTCCTAAGACTAAATATAAGGATGATTATGAATAGTTTCATGATATCTTACAAAGAAGAAACTCTATGCAATCTAAAACAATTTTGGGCTGTCCTCGTGTATTTTGCCTTTTTATTCAATGAGAGTAGACTTCTTTCTTGAATACCATGCTGTTGTCTGTGAAGTTGCTTCTGCGACACTACCTCAGCCGCGCACCAACATTTTCATGATTTTATGCCTCAGAAGCATTATTATCATTTAAGGGCTGTAAACTGTTTTGTTCATGGATAAAGACACCCCCCCCCCACACACACACACACCAAACAAACAAACAAACAAACAAAAAGCGAATAACTGTTTTCATAACCTGACCCTCACTCGCTGAAGGTATTAAATCCTGAACAGCTTTAAGGAACGATGAAGGAACGCAGTGGAGAAATGATAGGCTCAGGCTAATCTAGTCTCAGCTGGGTCTCTGCTGGATCTCAGTTGGGCCTGGGCTTACTGAATGATGCATGTGCCCTTCGAATCTGTTGGCTGGAGACCGCTTTCCCAGGGAGACGCAAATACACAAGGACCATAGGGGCCCGAGGGGGCAAGGCCCACAACCCTGTCTCCTTCCCCCGGGGGCCGAGGAAGCGATAAGATTCCAGAGACACAGTTCTCCCTCCTTTGTTTGTCTTACAACTCCAGAGATATCCAATTCCGTTTAGTGGAAATAAACTGCGGTTATAGCTTGGGGCTACGTTTCAGCACAACCTTCGACCTCTGCGGATCTGCTGGGATTAATTGCCTCGTGTCGATGGTCTCAAGGAGCAGACAACTGTGTTAAAACAATGGCGTGGCGCTGGGTATTCCGTTTACAGAAAATGGCGGCGGGCGCTCTTAAACGGTCCGTGAGGCTGTTTACAAGTACGCAAGAGGGTTGAGGGGAACAGCTTCGGGCGAAAACCAAGTCTCGGCGGACACACCCTGTTTTATGTTTCATTTGGTGCGGGAATACTTGGGTGAGTGAATGGGCAAGTGTTTACACTGGATACTAGGGTTCTGAAGAACCGAATCTGTACACGACTCGGAACCAAGCAGTTTTAATCACAACAAATAGTGGTAGTCGATACTTATGGGAGGAATAAATGCGACATGTTCACAGAGGGAATCGGTAGGAGGCTAGGGTTTTACGTAAATGGCACTGCGTTGTATTTTCAGAACAGATACAATTTGATACATGTGCAACAAGCACTGATGACAGACAGGACTTTTTCCACAGAAGCAAGTTATTTAAACAGTTAAGAGCTGGGTGCAACAACTACGGTATGCAATTTCTGTAACGTTTTGTAGCGTGCACGGTAGGCCTATTTCAACACTTATTAAGGAAAAAAATTCTTAGAGCCCCACATCCTAACAGTTTTCTCCAGGTATCTGAATAAATTAAATAATTGGTGCTTCAGTGTTTCGGAATTGAAAACTGTAATTATTCTTCACCCAAGCCGTTGATTTTTTTATTTTACAAATCGTACAACTGAATGAAGGCGACTGCTTTCAATAAACTGAAAATATGATGTTTTTCAAACAAAGATTTATCGTAACAACAGAAAATGATCTTGCTGTTTGGGTAGTTAAGGTCGAACAGGTGTAAAATGTAAGAGTCTATGGCGATAGACGCAAATTTTAGGTATGGGTCATTATGGAGAAACTCAACTGAGCAGGTCATAATAATTTGGTGCTTACAGAATATTAGTTGAATAGATCCCTCTAAGAGACCTGTGAACAACATACCATAGAGAGCAGTATCATCTCTATTAAAAAAAAGTTGCAAACCGCAGAGTAAGCTCAGAACTCAAGTTAAACGTTGAGAAACTTAAAATGTCGTCAATACTTTTTCTTACTAAAGCACATTTTCGCTCAAATATGCTTCTTGCTCGTGTGGACAAATTCGACACATTCTCTCAGCAGATATTCAGTAGCCGAAAACTTCAGGTTCATCACCTTCAAACACAAACAGCTCTGCGTCCCTCCATTCCTGGCTTTTGTAGAGTATTTTTCTGAATTTGCTTTCCATCCTTGCTGTAAACGTTATCCGTGAAAAGTGCACAAATCAGTTATCTTCTAAGGACTATTGTATAGCTAAAGCATTAGGCTGCATGCACTATGCACAGAGTAGAAAGACGAAAAGCCTAACATTGTAATTTAGGATAAAGACACAATTTTACTTTTATTTGTGATGTTTGTCATTACAGTCGTCTGGACAGATCCAGAACAAAAGTTTCTGGTACGAACTACGAACAATATTTAACCACCAATACTGATTTATTACTTAACGCAGCGCGCAGAGTCAAAATTGTAGCTTGACAATTAAATTAATTAATCATCTACTGCTACCGCCAAATTCGTAGCCAGTGGCGTTGTTAACTATCCATTGAGTGTGCAGAGCCACTTTATTGCCAGTGATTTCTCATATTGTGAAAACGGGAGGACATTAAGAAAATGCAAACACACCGAGACGAGATATTTTTCAGTTCCTTCACACTGGATTACAGCCAGGTTATCTATTCGTCACAATATAGCGCAACGAATGTAATGTACACCTGTTTTTTTTCTCTTTCCCAAATGTTGGCGGATAGAAAATGACTTGCAATGTTTTTTTTGTATGAAAAAAAAAAAAAAAAAAAAAAAAAAGCTTAGAATCTTAGAGTGCAATGTGAACTCGTACTGCTGGGCGGTTCAGATACATGGGGTACCACCAAGTCAAGCTGAATGAACCGTTGCTTGAGACGCATCGTGCTAATGTAATAGCCAAAAACAATCAGGAATGAAGAATTGTAGGAAATGGACCCATTGACAAAGACCTGAAGGTGAGAAAGGGGCGCTGGATTGGATACACTTTTCTGAAACTAAAAACTTGAATAGTTCACCAAACATTCCGATAAAGCCCACAGGGGAAAGTGGAAAAAAAAGAAACTGTCTAGGGGTATTAAGAGAAGAAAACCAATAGCAACAATGAACAAATGAACAAAACCAAGATGAACTGAACTGAAACGGAGGACGCAGCCCAGGAGAGAGAGAAGTGGAAGGAGTGTGGGCCCATGGCCTATGCTCCACAAAGGATTGAAAGGCTTCTATATAAATGGAATCTTTAAAAATGATACGCCAAAAGAGTTTATGCCTCTTTTTGCCTTCCACAATGACATACAAAATAATACCTTTGAAAACAACCAAAACGTTTACACATGGGAAACTCGTATGACATCTTATCTACATCTGTGCGCATTGTATAGGAAATATAAATAAATTCTCATCTTGGCAGTTCATTCGTTAAAGGTTAATGATAGAACCCCCCATGTTTTCCTGTACTTTTTTGTTTACGCAATAGAAACACGATAAGATCAAATAAACCCAAAGATCCACTTAAAACATGGGGAAACCCAGACTTAGCATCTCTTAACATCTACAATCATTTGTCCTCTCGAAAAACACATTTAAGACACTTTTGTCAATGGATATAGTCTCCTCTTGTCGGTCTTATAAACATTCGCCTGCCGACAGAAGGACTCGGGGGAAACGAGTGTAGGAAAGTTGTACATGGGAATAAGGCTGGGACTTATCCACACTTGATGGAAATCAAACAAACGGCAGAGGTCTCGTTTGTTTGGCCAGAAGTACTGGAAAGGGCACGGAAATACACTTCTTAGTGGACATGCGCCGTAGAGAGAGACAACTGTTGAAAAAGATCACGATGATGGGACGTTTTTAAAATACTACCTGCTTAGCCCCGCCATCCTGGGAAGTGAGAGAGAACGGGCAGGGGTGGGGTGATGACACGGATTAAAACACGCATGGGCTGGACACATAATGTGTCCACTTCTTGAGCTTGAACTACTTGAAGGGGATACGTTTACTACTTTGGGCCAAACAGAACCGAACGTAGCTTAGATTCTCTTTGGGAAATGTCCCAAGGAATTAAAAACCATTGAAAGCAGAAGAATTAAAATATAGCCCACTTCCTTTTCCCACACACATAGACAAGGCAAATCGACAGTGTTATAATAAAATCGTAATGTTCTTACCATGTTGGTAAAAAGAAAATTCTATCGGAATGTACAACTTTCCTACACTCGCTTCCCCCGTTCCTTAAACTTAAAAACAAAATCAGACATGTTTGAAGAAATAATGCTCTGTACTTTGCCTTTTTTGTCCACCTTTTTTCATATCAAGGTGCACGGTTTAGGTCAGATACCCGGTACGGCAAAAAAAGGAAAGAAAAGTTCCGTTCAAGAAGAGGCCCGTGGGCCAACAGTGAGAGTGCGGAATGGCGAGGAGGAGGTGTTACAATTTTAAGCATCTGTTTGCAATACAGCTAAAGCAATCAAACAAGCACAAAATGAATGCTTTTGAGCGTCATTGCTCGCAAAACTCAGCCCCCACTCAGCAACACGCCAGTTTCCATAGCTCACTCACAATCCCTCCTCCGTACTCACTCTCGCCTCCACACCCGAAGCGCCAAAGACATGGACGGAACGTTCATCTCCATTCTACCATTTCTCCCTTGGCGTCCTCAAACGTCTTCACAGGCAGCGCCTGACTAACGAGCATCCCCTAAATTGGAACTCGATCCCGGTGTTGGACGCGGGTAAACAAACAGCCGGTTCAGCGAACACACGCTTCCAAAAGGGGGTCCAACTCAACCGGAACGGACCGTGACGGATCAAGAGGAGCGCCACGTCATTAGTAGGCATTACCCGATAGGCACGCTGATGTACGGAGGTGTAGAGGCAAGCAGTGATGGAGAGAGGGGAAAGGATAAGCCGGTAGTGTTAGAGTTGAGGGTAGTGTATCTGAATAGTTTCAAACACATATAGAAAAAGAGTGTGAAGTGTAACAAGCTAACATTTAAGATAGGAAAATTCGTGACGAATTTGTCTTTACCTAAAGACTGTTCTAGTATGACGAATCATACAGTCATCGATTATGGATATTGACAATATTCGTGGTGTTGAATTACATTTCCGGAAAAACTTAGATGTATCTTACTTACATAATCAAATATAAGACTTATCATATGCAATTTGGAGAAGGAAACTGTGGACAACATTTTGGCGTAATTTGAGTATCCTTATCGACACATTTCTGCCGATTTTTACTTGCACACTGCAGGAAAAAAAAACACACACTCTCCTCCCTTTCCCATCTCTCAAGCCCGCCGCGTCTTGCCTCGGTGTGAACAACTCTCGGACTTCTCTGGCACACCTGCGGAAGCCAGCATTTGGAAGGTAAGTGAAATGAAGTGCAGAAACATTGCTTTATCTCTTGTTCGCACCCTCTTGATCGAATTCGCATCCCTGCGGGTGATGATCATCCTCCCCACCCGGCACGCGTCCTGAGAGATTAGTTGCTGTTACAAGGCTGTTTCATGTGGGTGGCTTTCTCACTCACTCACTCAGCACATTTGTCACATTACTCTGCTGAAAGATAAGGCAACATTTCTGCAGTTAGATTTCCATGCTAGGTGAGAATCGTCTAATGCTATTCGGAGTAGCAGTTTATAAGACTGATGCTTTCTTCAACAAAATTTCTCACCATCCTTTCTGGCTATGTATTCAAAAACAGACATTTTTTTATATAAAGGCTTAACGATATAATAATACTGAAAAAAAGCTTCGGCCCAGTCGTTAATGAGAAAAAAAAAGGAGAAAGGTACGAAAAAAAGGCCACAAGAGAATTACAACAAAAAGGAAAGGTGTATAATTAAATCAAAAGAACTGTGTCTAAATTCAAATAAAATAATGTATAAAAATAGCGAAGGCCCAGACTACGCCCCCAACCAGAGGAACAGAAAACGAGATTGTTGGTATGAAAAGAAATACAGTGAACAATAAAATAAAATGAAATGAAATCAACAAAATTAATATTTAGTGCCCCTCCTTTTAGATGATGATGATGACGGGGAGGAAACTTTAGGAACAAGAATATAGTAGGTCACTGAAACGCTTGAGGCGCTACTAAAATACAACGAACGGTAAAAGTATTAAAATCCGTTTTTGTAATGAGTCGAGTACGAGTATACAAGCCGAAGATATCTCAGAGTCACTCAATATTTTCGCTGAAGACGTAGACTACGTGCGTAGCCTTTTCAAGCGTTCACATTATGCTGCATAATATACATTCTCTGTAATGGCCCCATAAAAATTGATGTAGATCAAGACGTTCAGCTTCAAGTTCCTGTTCCGTGAATCCTAATTTCATATTTGAAACACTTTTTTTTATTCTTTTTTTTCTTGCGAGGGCCACACTTTTCCTGAAATAAGTGAACGTAAAACATAAACTGATACTCATAACTAGTCTTACGACATGCATGCAACACCCTTCAGTCAGCCGATATGGAGCTCCAAAGCCCTCTCCATGAAAACCAAAATTCGAATTTTCAACTCCAACGTGAAGTCTGTCCTTCTTTATGGTTCAGAAACTTGGGGAGTCACCAAAATACAACAGCAAAACTGCAGTCTTTTATCAAAAATGCCTGCCCTAAGCTCTGAAGATCTGGTGGCCGGACAACATCTCAAATGGGAAGCTGTGGGAAAAGACCAACCAAACGCCCATAAATATTGATATTAGAAAAAGAAAATGGAGTTGGATTGGCTACACCTTGAGAAAGCCTCCGGGGAACATCAGAAGACAGTCACTGGACTGGAATCCACAAAGGAAGAGGAGGGTTGGAAGACCAAAGAAAACATGGAGGAATGCACAGAAGGTGAAGCAAAAGCGGTTGGGTTTTCATGGCCCCAAATGAAGAAAATTGCTCAGAACCGTGTCCGTTGGCGAACAGTGGTTGCAGCCCTATGCTCCTCCGGGAACGAAGAGGATAAGTCAAGTAATAACTAGCTTTGTACGTTTTGATGGTTGCAAGCCATGCCGTTATCATGTTAAGGTGTTTTAATTCATTAATTAACATCTGCCATCGGCCAATTGTTTCTTTTCCTTCTTCTCCTCGCCCCTACCTTCCAATCCCACCCGTCTCCATTCGATAATTGCTGCACGCTCAGGTTGGACAAGGTTAAGTAAAAATATATTGAGGCATTATTTCTTAACTGTCGATTTATTTCATGAGTATTTCAGAAGAAACAAAATGCTCTCGTTTACCCGGGCTTTCATATATGTATGTTAAAAACTCAACATAGCGTATAATTTGACCATTACACGTGGCGCAGCCTTCGTGGATTATTTCACAAAATTCGTTATAAACTCTCACAAGCCGGAATTTTTTATTTAGTTTTGCAGGAACTTTTTTCTCTAAATATACACTATCACAGGTGTTCCAGGTACACCTTTAATTTCTTCTTTAAGGCGTGGACTTTATTATTCTGAGAATGGCTGACCCCCAAAAGCTCTACATCCCACCTAAGCTTTCTCAGCGCAATATGCCCTCTCTGTGTATTCTAACACAAACAAATTTATCTAAAGTTACGAACTCACAAGGCGGTTTTTATTATTCTTTTTTTTTCTCTTTCAACTTTAAAAACCAAGGCACCTCCTGGATTCGTCCAGGTAAGAATAGTAGGTGGAGGTAGTAGTAGTGGTGTGGTGTGAGAGGAGAGCTAGGTAGCATAAATCATTCTTTGACCCCTGACCTCTCTTCCGAACCGGAGACCGGGATAGAATAGATATTAGCAGCCATAGATATGCTTGTGACATTTATCGGGGCGCACGGTAGCAAATTAGCAATGCCACGTGTATGAAGGTGGAGATAAAAGGCCCATTGATTTAAACAAATTCCTGCACGCTTTGGGCACGAGGGCTGAGACAAACAAGGAGCCTTTAACGCATTCCCATCAAAACGGATCTGTTCCAGTCATCCTTCGTCCCTTCGGCCAGGATTCTTTAATTTTTCCTCAACACCCCCTTGCCAAGTCATCTCAAACACGTTCAATGCCTGCGTTCCATTGGCCTTCACATCACACTCCCCTCTCTCTCCTTTCACGTCCGCCTCCAAACATCAGTACCCTGTTCTGTTCTCCAAGTTATGTATAACTTATAATATCACATTGGTGGATCAAAAGAACATTCCCAAAACAAACAGAGCGGGGGGAATAAAGGGTTTTTAATGCGCCGTTATTTACTCGCCCATCCGCCCTGCCTGCCAGCGCGATCGCAGAAATAAAAATACGGCTCAGGAATAAAACGAAACCCGAAGATCTGTTCGCCAAATGCGCGTCTTATCCGAGAGATTTCCAGGCGAGATGGAGACAGAGCAAGAAAAGAAAAAAACACAACATATTAGCGTTTTAGGGGGTGGAGCCAGATGTCACACGAAGAATCGCGCTTGCCAGTGGGGGCGGCCCTTACTCTTACTTCACGTGAAAAGATACGTCAATGTGAATGCACGTGCGCAGGAGTTCACCAATAGGAGCAGGCTCCAGGCTAAATACAGGAGGAGGGTGCTGAGGCCAGATTTTCTCAAGAGCGATTTGGGCTGTGGGTGACTATCTCGCAGTGACAGGGGCACTCGGAAAAACTTGTTGACCCAGGCCGAACACTTTGACGCTGCTCTTCAGGTGCCAGATTGGCGATCCCGTTACTCACTCTCGCTACACGGAACTGACGCCTCGTGACTTTTCCGGGATTGCAGTGAACAATTCATTACAGCCGGACTCTCGCTGGAGTTGACGGCTCGTCAGAGACCAGCGACTCGTTCAACATACAGGCTGCACTTGACGAGACAGGCCAATACCATCCTACTTGAGAAGCTCACGGGATCGGAGAAACGTACTGGTGTACTCTACTTCCTTACATCCCAAGAAGGGTGCGAAAGAAAACTTAGCAGTACAAGCATTATGTCGGTATGTCTTTTTGATAATACAGGCTTAAACTAACCGTAAACGATGAAACGGCTGATCTAGTTTGATTTTAAATGTTATACCTAAAACCGAAAATACGATTTGACTATAGCAAAAGCGATAAAGACCAACTGTTTGGTAAACCTGTAATATTGGTAATTAGTGGGCGTGTGGGAGTGTGAAAAAGTGTGCATGTATTATGTATGTGTCCATGTTGTGTGTTTTGATTTGATTTTAGACGCACGAAGACACATTGTATCGATTGAAGAAATGAGAGAAAGAAAAGCGAAGTAATTAACTGCAGTTTTGGTAGCATCATAATATTGCGAAATAAAAAAAATAATAATAATGATAATGATGATGATGATGATGATGATGATGATGATGATGATGATGATGATGATGATGATGATGATG
>JBDFRD010321961.1:0-10373 GCA_039654405.1 Bullina lineata | reverse complement strand
TAGATAGATAGATAGATAGATAGATAGATAGATAGATAGACAGACAGACAGACAGACAGACAGACAGACAGACTGACTGATAGATAGATAGATAGATAGATAGATAGATAAATAGATAGATAGATAGATAGATAGATAGACAGACTCAGAGAAGATTGATTGATAGAGACATGAGTGGAGACAGATAAACATAAATTAGAAGAATGATTGTATCAACACAGTGCAATGCGCTCAAGTATACCTAAGGGGACTTAACCAATTAAATAAAAAAGCATAATCTTTTTAAATACACTACGACTAGTTACTTCCCCTCTTAAACAAAACCCCCGTTAAATTTTAAGTCTTTTTACATGAGTAGGGAGAGGAAATGGTTGCCTCCTTGTCAAACAAAATCAGCAGAAAGAATGAGACATGATGTTTTCTACAATTTCGAATCCTCCCTTGAGATAATAAACTTAGGATTAGAGAGACATGCCAATCCCATTTGAGGCTTGGAGTAATCACAAGCTGAACTCGCAGTAAAATGAGGACCCAAGAGACTAATTTTACCGTGTATAAGGATAATGCCAGAGAATGAAGAACACAATGGCAATGAGATTTAAAAGGATATATGTCTTGCGTCCTCACCATAATTTGACCGTAATTTCTTACGGTGAACCTGTAAAGCTGGCATGTCTGGGATAAGGATTACAATGACAAAAAGTTCAGTACTAACTCTCCATAAATTAAAAATAAAAAAATATCAAACAGCTACAATCGTTTACACTATCATAATCTCAAGGTAAATAACAGCCCCCCCCCTTTTCATCCACTATATCCCAACCCCTACCTTTTCTGCCTGCTGGCGGAATGAAGATCATTGGGATCAAAAAGCTCCACCTCCGCTGGGCTCAGCGTGGAGTCGACAGACGACCTTGGACTCACCAGGGTCCGACCCATCTCACAGATGTTGCCGTTGAAGGTGCGAGTGCCGTCCAGATACTCTGGGCTAGGCATGGCCGGTTTGGGCAGCCACAGGCCTCTGGCTACTGCAGCCCCTGGCAAGGACATGCGAGGGTCAGGGTTGATGTGGGATGACGACCGTTGGTGACCGGCGCTCATGTGGCGGGATAAGCTCTCTCCGGGGTCCACGCGGCCCAGGCGGACTTTGGCCAGAGGAGACTTGGTCGGTGAGAGGTTGCTCCGAGTGCGCTCCACCCGCAGCGGCTGGCCTGTGTTATCGTGGAAGGTTGGAGAACGCAAGAAGGGCTTGGGGGCCGGTGGGTCAGCTCCCACTGCGTCCAGTCCCAGATTCTGGTCATCACCTCCCTGAATGAAAGCCACAGTGTTTTTCTTTAGTATATCCTTTTATCGAGTGACTTACTGCCTTGAATATTCTAAGTAATTTTAATGATTTTATTTTTGAGTCATTTACTGCAATTGAACATTCTAAGTAATTTTAATAATTTTATTTTGATCAATATCATCTCTATGATAACTAAAAGATTTAACTTTCCTTTTCCTCATCATTATATCATTTTGAAATATTTCTTGAGGGTTTTTTTGCACAAATTTGTTACATCATTCATAGTTTCTTGACACTTTTTTACTTGATAAGCCCAAAAATGAAATATTCTCATTTCCTTTGAGGTAGTAGTAAACTTATTTTTCCACTACCATTGGCAATTAGAGAGTTCCACTTTTTATTATTAGCCCCCTCCCACCCATGATCATTTATTTCAATGATGATGCTTTGCTTCACTATTAATGTGAACTAAATCCCAGCCCCATTCTGTGACAATAATACAGAGGATGAAAAAGCAAATATAAAAAGAAGGTAAATTCCTTTAACCCTAGTGCTGCTCAACTATGCAAATGCATTGAAATAAAAAAAAGGCAAAATATATGAAAAAAAATTGTATTCTCCAATTTTCTTTGTACGTATCCCAAAAGGGGAATAAAAAAACTATCATTTTAAAGCAACTGTCCCACCCCCAAGTGTATACGTTTGAAAAATCTTCCCTTGCACCCTGGCACATTCCATTGGGCAGTACAAGGGTTAAGCTGAAGCTTATCTAGATTTTGGTGAAGAAAAAAAAACAAATGAAGCTTAAAGGCTGGGGAGAATGGTACTCAGCAGTCATTTCAGTACCTTGGATTGGAAAACATCAATAGGATACTTTCTCAGTCAGCGGTATAGAAAAAAGAAAAGAAGAAGAAATTAACTATTATTACCTGTATGGACACGTAACTGACAGTCACTGGGAAGTTAGTCTTGCTGAGTCCACTTGGCTTGTCAATACGAGCCGTCTGTCGGTTGCCACTTGTGGCTGATGGCTGGAGACGTGTAGCTGACATCTCTCTGTGCGTCCTGGGACGTACATTTTCCTTCTTGGAGTCCACGTGTTTCACACTGTTCCGCACCTTCTGTGAAAAGCAGAACAGAGATGAGATGAACCAAATGAAGAGTAAAGAATTATTCCCTGAAAAGAAAAGAGTCAAGTGCTGTTAATTAATCAAAGTTACATTTTAAGTCATTTTTTTGGGGCATTTTCTTTGATTCACCATAATACCAGAGAACGAAGAACACAATGACAATGAGATTAAAAAGCATATATCCTCGCCGTAGTTTGGCCGTAACTGCCCGTAAACCGTAATTTCTTAAGGCAAACCTGTAAAGTTGTCATATCTGGATGACTATTGTCATTGATTTGTTTCAAAAGAAACATAATTAATACAGGTGACTTTCCATTTTTGGGAATAGTGGCTTGAATTATCCTACGACAGTCGTCCCCATTTGAGCCAGAATAAAAATGAATTTCTAAGGGAGGCTATCAAAACGTATATACATGTACATGGCACCAGAATTACCTCCCCTGTTTGTCATAACTGTAGACATGATCGTGTGGCATTAATTTCCCATGAATATACTGGTGATAGTTTCAGTTTTATTTCATGCCCCCCAACAAAAAGTGTTGACCTGCCCTGACCATAGATGTTGTTTTAAAGACACAGGCCCAGTTCCCTTTCCCTGTTCTTTTTCAATAGGATGACTGACCATGAAATGCCTCCCTCATATGTATTTTATATTTCATATATAGTGCCATCTCTTTGATTGCTTTTGTTTTGCTAAGTATATCCTTTGAAAACAGCAATGTCGGTAGATGTGCTCTTTTATGATTTTGTCATTCAAACATGAAATGCCTTAATACAGGACAACAGTGTTTGTCTGTCATGCATTTTTTTTGGCACTAAATTTATGTGGGAAAAGCGTGGGTCACTGGACTTTGATAAAGCAATGTTTTAATTGCCAACATTTCAGTGAATGTATAGATTAAATCACAGAAACAAATAGCCTGGTGGGTACTGCTGGATCTTTGGATTTGTCAGCCTCTAATATACTGATAGGTGGCACGGTGGCCTAATGGTTAGGGCATTGGACTACTAATCCAAGTGTCAAGGGTTCGAATCATGGAGGTGACAGTGTTGTGTCTATGGGAAAGACTCTTTACACTATTTTTCCTCTCCCCACCCAGGTGCGAATTGGGTACCAGCATATTCAGCTGGAGAAACAAACTTATGACAGACTAGCGTCGTGTCTAAGACATGAAGTAAAAATTATTTGTTCCACTTCACGCTACTGAAACAGGGATGAGCTCCAGCTCTCTTGACCTCCTAGGCCTTGAAGGAACTTTACATTACTAATATACTGATGGTCTGAAGGTTTGGTCTTCTATGTAATGAAACTTTTATCACCATATCCATTGAGAGATGGAGTGGTGGCAAATGGTTTATAGTGTTCTACTCTCAATCCAAAAATCCTGGATTTGAATCTCAACAGTGATCATCTTGGGAAAGACAGTTTACACCATTTTTCCTCTTTCCTAGGTGTAAATTGGGTACCAGCATATTCTACTGAGGAAATAAACCTATGACAGGCAAACACCTTGTGTAGGAGATGATGTAAACTTTAAAAGTAAAATCAAGCCATTTTGCTTTGTGCTTCTGAAAGCAAGAGAACCTCCAGCATTATGGGCCTCAGAGGTCTTGAAGGAAATGTACATGTTTTTCTTTATGTCCATTGAGCTGTATACATAGTGTTGTGTCAGGTGTGTAATAAAAAAACCCCCAACACATCTCTATACCAAAGGTCAGGCTAGATTGGCGAGCGCTGCTGTTGTCAGGTAGAAATAAACTCTTGCATTTGAGACTGAAATTCCAGACATGTGAATGTTCTAAGCACTGTTTGAACTGTTGTTGAGATCAGGTAGAGCTATTAAAAGTTGTGGAAAACACCATTTTTTAAAAGTATGTCTTTTTAAATTTCCAATCACTAGGTCTAATTTTATTTTTTTTTTTTTTTTAGCAATATTCAACATCACTCTTTCTTTCCTGTTCCTGTGAAAAATTATCTTTCATTTGGTTGACTGAGCGCAAATATAAATCTAGGGACTATTAATATAAAAAAAGACATGTCTCATTCATATCAAATGTGTCTTTCTTGTCATACAGTTAAAGAATATATGAAGAAGATCTCTCTTCCTAAAGTTCTTGACTGCTTCTACAACCACTGATTGTTTCTGTACATGTCCACTTTTTCATTTCACATCATGTCCATTTTAAAATCTATTTATCCCACAATCCAATGAAACAAAATCATATCCTCTTTCATGCTCATATTTAGAGGCTTTAGTCATCAAATTTGGGAAATTCAGACAAGCATGCCAACAAAGTTTTTACTTAATCCATGACAAGGCAGCATCGTCACCTTTTTCTCCCTTAAAATGTTGCTTTTTCTTCTGTGTCAAGTTTCTATTGCTCATACTCTTCTTCACACTGTCTCTTGTTTTAGAAATTCCCATTACAGTGGTTCTGTCAAGATGATGTTAAAACAAGTTTCCTCCTTGGTTCTCAGATTATTCTTCCTCCATCTGTCAACTTCTTGTAAAGGAATGTAAAAGCTTGTTTCAACTCTGTATGAGCAGAGCTAAATATATGACATGGAAAGTTAGATGGGAAAACAATGGTTAATAGATTAAATTCTTTAGCAAAATATGCTGGTACTTTAATCACCTTTCAGTGGAAGGAATAAAAATTGTGTAAAGACACTTTCATAATGAGACAACGGCAGACATGCTAACCCATTTGAGGCTTGAAGTAATCACAAGCTGAACTTGCAGTAAAATGAAGACCCAAAAGAGTAATTTTACTGCGTACAAGGATAACGCCAGAGAACGAGGAATGCAATGGCAATGTCCTCGCTGTACAGTCATTTCTGGCAGCTCCTCATAATTTCTTATGGCAAACCCGTAAAATTGGCAAGTCTGCAACAGCACTGCTGGCTGGCCCAGGTTAAACCCATAACCCTCCTACTGCAAGTCCATTAACCTAAACATCAGCCACAACGCCACTAAAAAGAAAAAAAAACAACAACAAAAATACAGTAGGCCTCTAAAATAACTTTTCTTTTAATGCATAGATTGAATACAGGATTTCAGGTGTAATTTACCTGGGCAGAGCTTGGGGTTTGTAGCTCCTCTTCCTTTTCAGCACGAGGAGTTTTCACTATAGGGGTGGGGTTGGCTGGGGTGGTACCAAGACCACTTCCGGCTGTGGAGCAATTTATTATCTGTTTAAGAGGATGGTTACTTGGCTTGGGCTACGTTTAAGTAGTTGCCAGCTGAATTACTTTTGTTGTAGTGAAATCATAGCGTTACATGTTTTCTTTATTTAGGCCTTCTTCTTCATCTTCTTTGTCTTTCTCATTTTCCTCTTCTTTTGCCTCCCCCTTCTCCTTCTTTTCCTCCTCTACTTCCTTCTTCTTCTTTTTCTTCTTCTTCTTCTTCTTCTTCTTCTTCTTCTTCTTCTTCTTTTTCTATTTCTTCGACTTCAAAAATGAAAATTAATATATTTTCTCATGATAGATAGTGGAATATTAACTCACCAGAAAGAGGTCTGTCGGGCGTACAAGAATGACTCCCCTGGGAAAGAAAACCAATACTAGGATTAATTTCTCCTCTTTTCTTGCTTTCCATAACACCTATGTTCCAATTCATTTTACCTATTATTAATTTAATAAGTAAACAACCTCATAACACAGTCACTGCTACAGAACCCAAAAGGAACTAGAAGCAGAGGTAGACCAAGGGGCACAAGCAGTGTTGTGTGGACATGAACCTATGGAAGTTGGGACACAACTGAGAGGAACTATCAAAAATTGCCAAGACAGAAGAGGTTGGGAATTTCTTGTCCATCAGGGGTGAAAGGCTTTGATGATGATAACAAATGTATATTATAATTAAAAGAAAATGTTCTTCATTAGTGCAACACTTTTTACCAGGAAGATGTGACAGACAAATGAAATCACACAGTGTGAACGGATTTAACAGTTAATTGATTAAACAATATTACACAAATGTTTTGACATTTCTATGGTTAAAAGCTACATAAGAAAGTAGATTATTAAACGCTTCACATTTTTCTAACATATTAAATGGCTTTACCTTTATTTGAAATATTTGGAGGTTTCACATTTGATTACACTTAAAGAGGTTTATTTGATTATACTTAAAGAACTTTCACATTTGATTACACTTGAGGCTTCACATCCGATTACACTTAAAGAGGCTTCACATTCAATTAAAACACCAAGGGCTTCACACTTAATTAAAATATTATGAGTATTCATGTTTCATGACAACTTGTTATATCGTCAAGGTGCTACCCTTTTGGACTAAATCATTTTAGCTGGTTTTGAGATAATCGAAGATTACAATCAAAGTGCTATGTCATTTTTGACTTAGGTCAAAATGCAATTTTGAGATTTACAGTGAAACGTGTTGGCGCATTTTATTAATTTCATTAAAATATGATAGCAGGAGTTACAACGATTCCAACAATGGGTCAGATGCATTTTGGCCTAAGTCTGACTTAGACCAAAAGAGTAGCACCTTGACGATATAGTGAGCGTGACTGTGTCTGTCAGACTTTATAGATTTGGGGGGCTTTTTTTGGATCATCCATCATCCAATAACCCACCTTTGCACTGCTGATACGACCAGACTTAATATCTCCGACTGATTTCCGCTTTTTCTGGACCGCCTTCTGTGGCTCCTCCTCCTTTTTTGGAGGCTGGTACAATGGTGGTCTGTTTGGGTCGACTGAGAAGAGGGCAGCGAGGTGATGTGAGGTGACATGAGGTGATGTTACATGACACAAGGTGATGTGAGGTAACACATAGTAAATGAAATTAAATATATAATAGATAAATTGAACTTAGGTTCTCTCAAGGCCTGTCAGCAGACATGCCAACCCCATCTGAGTCTTGGAGTAATCACAAGCTGAGCACGCAGTAAAATGAGGACTCAAAAGAGTAATTTTACCACGTACAAGGATAACACCAGAGAACAAAGAACACAACGGCAATGAGATTTAAAAGCATATTTCATTGCGATCTCGCTGTAATTACATCCGGCTGTAACTGCCTGTAAACCATAATTTCAGACGGTTCCCCGTGATTTCTTAGGACAAACCCATAAAGTTTGCATGTCTGCTGCGAGGTCCAAAAGGCTAGAGTTAACCTGGTTCTGATAACATGAACAGAGACAGTTGATTTTAGCTCATGTCCTACACAGGATGCTAGTCTGTCTTAGATTTATTTCCCCCAGCAAAATATACCAGTATCCAATTTGCACCTTAATCAGGAGAGGTTCAATGGTGTTAATATTCTTTCCCAAAGATACAGCAAGTTTGTGGCCCAGATTTGAACCGAGAACCTTGGAGTGGAAATCCAACACTCTAACCATTCAGCCACTGCACCACCAAATTGATAAAGAGGTTACAAAAAAAAAAACAGTACAAGTTCCTTTAAAGTGTATAAGGCCTTAAGAGCTGATAGCTTATCATGGTTTCAATGGTGTTAGTGGAACAACTGATGGCACATTACTCCTGAGACTGAACACAGAGAACACAGATTTCTTCTACCCTGGTATCTGTGTCAGAATAGCAAAGAGGGGGGACAATTTGTGTAAAGATTTGTTTCCTTTAACAGGACAATGGGAACAACTAAACCAGGTAACCTACAATTTTATGTTTGACTCAACCACAACGCCTTTGACTTAATATGAAATGTGGGGAAGGTAAAGAGTAAACTACGTAGAAGTTGTGTGATGTGGGAAGATACAATGTGAAAAAGGGAAAATAATTTATAGAAACAGTGAGCAGATAAATAATTACAGAAAAATATTATCAAAGGTGAAAAACATCATTAATGGTAGGAAAAAAAATACTCACATTCATCTTTGGCTGTGCGTTTTTTGGCGGGTTTGCTGTCAAATTTCCCCTCGTTGGTCAATGCTGTCACCACGAAGGTGTATTCTGTGTCTGGAGTCAAACGCCTCATCCCACAACTTAATTCTGTCCCTAAAAATGTTTTTTAGAAAAGAAATGATCAAATACATCTTCTAGTATTTGCTTCCTATACGTATAAAAAAATAATCTGTGTGAATATTGCTTACTATAATCCTTTTCTAGTCCATGGAAGAAATGTCTGTAAAAGTGAAGTGTGCTGTTGTTATTCAAATGTATGCCTCTATATCCTGAATACTATACAAGAAAGGTGTTAAGATTTAAATTATTGCTTCATTTTTCAAATCCATCTTCAATAAGTGCTGTTTTTGAACGACAGATATTGTCATTCACGACTTCATCTTAATTATCATGTAAAATTATACATTGAATATTTTTCTTTTTTTTAATTATGCAGTGAATACCTCAACTCTCTCAGCTAATCAAGACAGAATGCAAACCACAAACAAGAATAAAATAAAATCGCCTGGATACACCATCTTACACTTCAGCAATAAAATGTATGTACAGCAACATACAGAAGTAAACTAAAAAGTAAAGTTCCTCCAAGGCCATGAGGCCCATAGAGCCGGAGCTTATCCTGGTTTCGATAGCGTGAAGCAGAACATGTGATTTTTATTTAAGCTCCTAGACAGTCTGTTGTAAACATACAGAAAGAGGTACAAAATAGAAAGCTCACCTGAGTAAATTATTTTCCCATTCATACTGACATCGTATCGGGTGATCCTCCCCATTGGCACCTCGGGAGGATCCCAGGATACATGCACCTCGTTACGCCCCATCACCTGAACCTGGGGTTTGCTAGGGGCATGTGCACCTGAGGAATGGTGGGAAGAGAGATGAGAATGATGTTGGTAGGAAGAGGGATGAGAATGATGTTAGTAGGAAGAGGGATAAGAATGCTGTTGGTAGGAAGAGGGATAAGAATGATGTTGGTAGGAAGAGGGATGAGAATGATGTTGGTAGGAAGAGAGATGAGAATGATGATGGTAGGATGAGGGATAAGAATGATGTTGGTAGGAAGAAGAATAAAAATGATGTTGGTAGGAAGAGGGATAAGAATGATGTTGGTAGGAAGAGGGATAAGAATGATGTTGGTAGGAAGAGGGATGAGAATGATGTTGGTAGGAAGAGGGATAAGAATTATGTTGGTAGGAAGAGAGATGAGAATGATGTTGGTAGGAAGAGAGATAAGAATGATGTTGGTAGGAAGAGAGATGACAATGATGTTGGTAGGAAGAGGCATAAGAATGATGTTGGTAGGAAGAGGGATGAGAATGATGTTAGTAGGAAGAGGGATAAGAATGATTTAGGTAAACTGTATGAATGATGGTAAGCAAGGATTTTTCTTTGTTTTTAATTAATTCAACATGATGCACGACAAATTTCCCCAGTTGAAATCAATAAAGTGATTCTTCATCTTTTCTCATTTATTGTATATCATCTCATCTTGTCACTTTCCGTCTTATCTTGTCTTGTCTTGCCTTGTCTTTTCTTTCTTGTCTTGTCATTTATTCATTTTTAGGCCATATTTGAATGACTTTCTTTTCCCTTCTATTTTTCTGACACACAGACAGAAACTTAGGCAGATAGCCTGCATTAGCACCCACAAATCAATAAAAAAAAAAGTATCAAATTCTAAAACTGATAAATCATGCAAAAATTATCATTTGTTTTATGTTAAGAATGCTCATGCCTTAACTAACCTAATTCAGCTGTAGTACCAGCACAAACTGCTCTTTGACCTTTACCCTTTGAGGTCGCAGCACACACCTACAAAAAATTAGAAAAAAAAACTAGTGAATTAAGTGAAATAATCTCCTTGAATTGTCAACAAATTGATTGCAAGAGCTTATTTATCTTTAAAAAAATATATGTTGAAGACAGAAACTTCAAGCATACGGAACAAATTAAAATAATTTGAAAACCTTCAACTGCAATGAAAAAGTAAAGTAAGTAAAGTTCCTGCAAGGCCAGTGAGGCCCATAGAGCCGGAGCTTATCCCGGTTTCGGTAGCGTGAAGCGGA
>JBDFRD010321851.1:0-10373 GCA_039654405.1 Bullina lineata | reverse complement strand
GTTGGAGCCAGGGGTGAATAAAGATCAACAAGTTCGCAGAAAAAATCCTGCCATTCACGGGGCTCGAACTCGGACCCATGGGCTCAGAAAGTGAACGCCTTACTGACTGAGCTAAATTTTTCTGCCCCCTTGGAAAATAACTTCATGTTTTTTTGTAGGCTATCGTTATCCGCCCTGCAACACCCTCCTGTTAGACAAAATTTGTTATCTGCAACACCCTTCCAAGTGTACCTGTGCGTACGTGTTAAGAATAAATTTCATGTAGGTCTAGAATCTAGTTCAAAAGCCATTTTGAGCGCCGAGTCTATTGAATCGATCACGGAATGTCAAGGAAGGCTAGTCTTGAAATGACCCACCAAGATGGCGACACTCTGACACACGTCTTGAGCCTATCAAAACACGAATAGGGGTGTTGCGGATAATCACTCCCTTTTTTGTACTCACAAACACTGAAACAGCCCACGTAAACGTTCTGTGTAGTGTAGGACTCATCTGTAATCCACTGGTTTACTTAGCTAGAATCTAGGTCTAAACTGGAGATTTCGTGTGGCCTCTACAATATCCTAATAGTTGATATTTATTATTTAGGCGTGTAATTTATCATTTCTGTGATATCATTTTATTAGGTCTAAATGCTGTTACAACAGATAAAAAATATTCAAGTGGCTCAAAGTGTCTTGGAACATCATGTTGTGATGACAGGAAAAACGTGATCTGTGATCATCAGGAAATTAGCAAAGGAGCGCAGTTTTGTGTGATCTTTTGATTGCTAAATTCACTCAGTCAACAAAAGACATGGCGGATGGCGATGAACAGCTGTAAATTCTAAATGACCAATGTTTACATCAAAAATTGCCAGAAAATAGATGTTAATGATTTACAAGAAAGAAAAAACAACAAGATATTAATTCATGGAATCACTGAGAACTAAAATTCTATTCAAAAGTTTAAATTCTCTGTACCAATGTCATGATCACTGCTCACTGTTTTTCTCTGTTACCAATTCATCTATTTCCTTTTGTGTGTGTGATTTGGTTTGCTTCAACAAAAAAAAGGAACTCAATGCTATTTTTTATTTTTGTGTTTATACTAACCCAATTCTCATTTTCTTTTTCAGTAATGAAAGGGAAAAACGTACTATTTGGCTGTATGAGTCAGGTGGCCTATGCCTTCTGTGCCTGCTCCTTTATACAGTTCATCACATACCATACCTGCTCATCATCCTTACCTGTGTCACCTTCGTTTACACGCAGCTGCTGGGTCGAACAGACCTCAGCCAGTGCCTCGCGGGCCTTCGCGCCCATTGGGAGAATCACCTACAGCATGAAGAGAACATGAAGCAAATAGAGCGACAAAAACAGCAACAGCTGCAGTTGCAGCAGCAAGCCTTAGGCATGGCTGGCCTTAGTCCTAGTGCAGCAGCGCAGCTTAACAACTTGAGTGGGCTGAATCAGCAGCAAAACTACGCACTGAACTTTCCATTCATGGGTAAACCTGGAGGTCTTCACTATCCTCCTAACGCAACTGTTGTCCCAGGACAGGATAAACCAACTTACTCAGTTAGCCCAACATCTGCATCATATCAGGATGCTGTCAAGCAGAGCCGTGGGTTATGCAACTGGAACAATGCAGCTCTTGACTTACAGCAGCCATCGCAGCCATTAAATTCAACCCCAAACAGATTGCAATTTGACAGTCTTATGGCCAGTACAAACAATAACCCAGCTTTGAGTAGGAACAGTCGTCAGCCTTTGTGGTCAAATTCAAATGGTAATGTCTTACAGCGCCGCTCACTTCGTCCTGATCTTGGAGGCAAGCTCTTCCCAAAGCCTTTCCCTTCATCCTCCTCAATAAAATCAAAGTTTATGAATGTCATAGGCTTTGGTCCATCCACACCCAAGCCAGTCGGTTTGATAAACAATGGGCAAAACATGTGCTTTATCAACTCTGTTATCCAGTGCTTAGCCAGAGGTCCATTCCTTGTGGAGTGTCTTACGGCTGATGCTGCCAAAGAATTAGAGTGCAGTGTTGCAGAGTCTGAATTACTGTCTTCTCTGGCAGAGCTTCTTGACATCGTAACCGTGGATCCAAGTTCATCAGATTACAAAGTGTTCAATGCCACACGCTTCAGAAAAGCAGTTTCTGTTCTGAATCCCAGTTTGGTTACACCACCCGGTGAACCCATGAGGCAGCAAGATGCATCAGAGTTCTTAATGTGGCTTCTGGCAACTGTACATAATATTCTCAACAAGAACAGTCAAGCTTTGCAGTGTGGTAAGTCCTCTGTTCTGTTTGTCCTTGCATTTTAATATTGGCTCACTCAGGCCTCCATACTGAGCCTGAGAAGGAGTAGGGATGAATAGATGTAGTTTTCGTTTCAAATGTATCAATTTGAATGATTGATACATTTTTGCTTGTCAGGGAACAAATTTGGAGTTGTGTATCTGAAGCTGTGAAGGAAAGTATAATGTAATCCATATTTTAATAACTAAATTAGTTCCAAAATATGTAGATCTTTAAACCTAAGGCTGAATAGTAAATCGCAACCACTTTGTAAGTTTTATTTTTAAACAGTAATGAGAAATGAAAATGAAGTAAACTATTTTTTTCTTACTAGGAGTGGAGCTACCTTTTTTAATTTTATCTTTTTGTTTGTTATGTAGAAGTAAGTAAAAAAAAACGTAGTTTCTTCAAGGCCTATGAAGCCCATCTATAGAGCCGGAACTTATCCCGGTTTCGTTAGCATGAAGCGGAACATAGGATCTTTACTTAATCTCCTAGACAGGACGCTAGTCTGTCGTAGGCTTACTTCCTCAGCAGAATATGCCGATACCCAATTCGCACCTGGATAGGGAGAGGAAAAATGTGTAGTGTCTGTCCTAAGGACACAACAGGATCATCTCCCAGATTTGAACCCTGGATCCTTGGATTAGGAGTCCAACGCTCTAACCATTCGGCCACTGCGCCACACTGTGTAGAAGTAACAGCACATTTACTGTGGGTTATAAGTAAAAATAAAAAGAGCCGAAATGACATAAAATTTTGAGAACAAGATCATATATTTTTAGATTATAAGATTTCCCTGATTTGGTATACATGTATAATGTGTGTGCATCTCTTTTCCATCCTAACAATTTATTCTCTCCAGACTCTGCGAGCTTGTCTAATGATGACAGGTTTTCCAGTCCCAGATTGACAAACCTCAAGCTCATCTATGGTGATCTCAATGCCAACCGCATCCGTGACTTGAAAGATCAGTGCAGACGGGAGGTAAATTATTATATTACTTTTATAGCCTATATTTGTGACAGTCATTTTTTATCATTTTATTGTTGGTTGTTCAGCTGAGAAAAGGAGATATTGGAACAAGAAAGACCTCACAAGCTTGTTACGCATACAAGTTGTAGGTGTAATATGTGCTAAATCAACCCTATCTGTAATTGAGGTCAGGATCTAAAGCTACTAAGTCCCCTGATGGCAGTTTTGAGAAAATGGGGAAAAAACATTATAATCTAAAAAAAACTGTGCATGAAATATGCACACAATGTTGTATTTACATGGTCATATAAGATCTGGGAATGTCACAGGGTGCAGAGAACTGTTGGCAAATGATTTGTTAAAAATATATATGGATCTTGAATTTGGCATATCATCACTGCCATCATTTGCTATCCAGTTCTGGAACAGTGGATAAAGTTCCCTATAATTGGATAGGGATTGGCAGTGACTTGATGGGAAAAGTTGTGGTGTCTCATTGTTCTGATGGAAGACCAATGTTTTTTCCAATAGGTGTATAATTTTCATTGTTCCAAGGGATGATTACTCAAAATTACTGTGTGCAGTGGCGAAAACTTTTATATCCCTTAAGTCATTAGCAGGCTGCATACACTCCTTGAGTGTAAAATTGAAAATTGAATCGATACTCTTTTGGCAGTTAAATGTCTATTTTCTCTTGCGTTTTCACCATCTGTTTGTCACTGTAATTTTATAGTCTTCTATTTTTATGTTATAATACATCTATATTATGTGTGCAGCCAAGTTTGTTTGTTTTTTTTGTTGCAGATATTATGTTTCATTGTTGTTCTTTATAAGTAGTGCCTATAATTATGATGCTCTTACATGGAGGTCGTGGAATGTTTTTTGCCTTGATAATACAAATTGATCCGGGTGTAGAGAGTGGGCTGTAAATTGTTTACAGCAAAGAGGAACTTATTTTGAACTCAAACGTCATTCTGTTTTACATGATTATTTCCCCTTTCTCTACAACACACAATTTTTGTACTGGTGAAATTGAGGATGAAATGGGAATATACCATATTTTAGGATTAGGATCTTGTCTCTTTAATTTGTGCTTTTATTTGATATATTTACTTCCAGATCGCTGTGGCCAATGGGTTAGAGAATGAGTCCTATGCAGAGGCTATCCAGCGACTGTCAGATCTTGAATGGCTCACTCATAAACAGGCAAATGATACAATTGTTGATGGTTTGTTTTCGGGCCAGTTAGTAGAGGCTTACCACAGCCTGGACCATGGCCATATCTCTGTGAACCTTCAGGCCTTCAATGTTCTGCCCGTGCCTATTGCTCCGGCTCGTTTTCCTTCTTCGGGGGCCCTGGTGTTACTGGAGGATTGCTTCACCAGTTTCTGCAACATTGAGAACCTAGGTGACTCTGCAGACTCAGGCATTGCAGGGCTCAGGGGCAACGGTGCTTCCCGTGCAGAGCAGCCCTTAGTTCAGATCTCAAACCTTCATAGACGGAAGAATGTGAATAACTGGGGCAGCAGTTTGGGTGTAACGCCTGCGACCAGGAAACCCTTTCGTTTGGCAGATGATGCTGTTCCTTACATGCCATCACCCATTCACCAATCTGTGTTCCCATCCCCTGCATCATCCCATCGTGCCCCTTTGATTACTCAGAATATGGCAGTGTCTCCGGCTCTTTCCCAGTTAATGGGCCAGAGAGACACCCCCAACAAAGACAGTGGTTTTCATGACAGTAATACGTTTAGGACTTCTACACCGATTAGCAGTGACACGGTTCCAACTCGACCCAAGCTGCAGAGAAGGTGTCTGCTGCGTCAGCTGCCAGAGTGCTTGGTTATTCAACTGATGAGATTCTCGTACGACCAGGCTGCAAAAGTCCCGACCAAGATCAGCACGTCTGTGAGTGTGAGGCTGCGACAGTTCAACCTCAAAGATGTTATCTATGACACTGTGACTCAGCGTAGTGACTTAACAGCCCCTGGTGGAGGCTACGTGTACGAACTGTATGGTCTTTGTCTGCATCTGGGAGCCAACAGCACTGCTCACGGCCACTATGTGAGTTACTGCCTGGACCGTGATAAGTGGTACCGCATGGATGACCAAGATGTGACAGAAGTCAACATGGAGTATCAGCTGGGGACAGAAGAGATTAGGCAGAATGCTTATCTCTTGTTCTACCGCCGAATGGGCACTGACTGTCACTGATGTCGTGCTGTTGCAAAAGAAATGCTTTAAATATGTGCAGACATTGTAATATATATGGTTGATTGACTCCATTGTAACTATTGTAAATATTTGCCTTTCTTTTTTGTTGTTGTTGTTTCCTTGTTAAGAATCTGTCATCTTGTCATGGATAAGTAGTTTAATTTTAGTTTATTCCATTTGTTTCCTTCCATTTCTATTGACAGCATAAATCCTTTTAGATTAAAAATAGTATTTTTATATGACCAAGTAACTAAATTTTGATGAGAATTAAAAGTGACCTGTATGTTGTTCGGGGAATCACATAGATTCATTTGTTTTGTATCAAATTTTGTTTTTAATATGGATACTGATACTGGTAGCTGACATGTACTATGTACTGCTTTTAGAATAAGAAAAGAAATGAAAGAGGAAAGGACGAACTGTCAGTTGTAAAATAAATTTCCTCATTCATTTCCAACTCATTGCACATATTTGTCTTGCAGCATATACGTTTTTTTTTAAACCAACACAGTTTTCGGAGGTAAACTTCAACCATTTTAGATGTAATTCTTGCCACAATCAAAAACTAAAATACTTTTCTTTTTCTGTTTTTATATGCCATTTAGGGGAAGCTGCATCTATAGACTAGAAATTGTGAAATGGCTGCGTCAGGGCTTTTGAATCATTTCAGATGTCAAGTGAGAATGAATGAATTAAAAAATTGTATTGATTGAACAGAATTACATCAGGGAGGAAAAGAGAGAAACGTGAAGAAATGAAAGAGTGAACAAAAGTGAATTAATTTTTTGTTTTTCTGTTTTATATTATTACAATTTATAAATATAGAGCTTACAGTGAGAGTAAGAGATTTCTTATTTTTGTAGACTTATGTTGAGAAGTTGTTAATCAAAGAATTCTTTCATTTTATCTTAATATTGCTGTTACAGAATTCAGAGGGAAAAAACCCCCACAGTTTGTGTGTCTTAGGTGCAAAAGTGTCTCGGACCACATGATGGGAATGAGTTAGATCTCAGAAAAGTTTCATAGGGCATCTTTGTACGCTGAATGTGAAGACAGATTTGCTAGAGGGATCGATATACAATGTATATTGAAATGAGTTCTATTATGTTTACAGAGAGAAATAATATGGCTGTTATATTTATATGTGATGTAATACTGTTATGAAATAAATTATTTTTTCTCTCAGTTTATCGTGACCTTTGGTCATTTAGTGTCATTCTAATCCAATCCTGTCTATGCTACTATCACAGTATCACTGTGTGTTGGGAGAAGTACTGGAAAATGCATGTAAATTTTACCTGCATCTTATTTTAATATTTTTTTGTAGTCTGGGAAGATGTACTTTCTGGACAAATGTAATTGTTTACAAATAGAAAGAGGAAATTGTAACTTCTTTTCCCATGAGGCAAAATAAGTATTACTGTGTTACACATTTTTCTTCTTTCTTTTTTTTTTCTGTGAATTACAATATTATTTTTATTTTCCATCTTCCATCTTGGATAAAAGTTAGTGGTGTGACTTTTAACTAGCAACGTCGGTTTGCAACATGATTCTGAATTACCTCACATCAGATGTCAGTGTAGGTTAAGAACTGCCTAGTTTGCTAACCATCACAAAAGTGACAGGGATGATGTCTGATTATTACAGACGGAGAATGCAATTCACCATCCTGACTGTCCTAAATGGTGTAAAATAAAATTTAATCGGCGTGTCTAAAATTAGGCCATCACATGAAAATCTGCGTTGATCCGAGGCCATGGGGCATGCATTTCTAATTGACCCATTTAATTGGGTGTGGGGTTGAGTGAATGTTACCATCATTTCCGCAAAGTTGTCTTAGATTTTTATTGTACGGTCACTTTTATTTGATAATTTAGAGAATAAAAAAAGCATACACTCATTTAATTTCTTTGCCCCTATTTTATCATTTAAAATTTTATTTGTATCTCTTACTAGTGCTCTTGTAGAACAGTTGTTTGCTGTTAGTTATAAATGAAACACATTAACTGGCTTTGGAAGTGAATTGGCAGGCATTCCCACAGAAGACACCTTGATGTAAAAGGAATTATAAAGGTGCAAGTGCCAACTCATCATGCGACTGTTGAAGACGAAATAAAATATAACATTTATAACAAAGTCTTGCTCGTTTCATTCTTTGAATGAAGAATTAACAGATCATATTGTTTCGTCGATGTTACATTTATTACTAAATAGCCAATCTTTCGTCAAATTTTAATGATCTTGGTAAATGCTCTTTCATTTGTGTCTGCGATTTGTTTTAGGCCTTTTTCTTGCTGGGACAATGTGCACGGCACCCTGTCCTTATATCCTGCTGTTTGCATCAGCCTCTGGTGCTTTGGTCTAGGCTGCTCATCCTCATACCTTGACAAAATCAAAAGCTCGCTTAGTGAATCCCTAAAATAACTTTGAAATATTTCTTTGAAGGCTTTGGTGTTGGACCTTCCATTAGTGTCCCCCAGCGCTTGAGAGTTGAACAATTCTTCTGTTGTCTTGTAGAACAGTTGCACCTTCAAGCAGCAATACTTGCCTTGTTTAAAATGTTAAAGGAAAAAAGCTAATCTTCGTTGATGTTTGAACAGAATGAGAAACTGCCTTATGCCCCATGTATCAAGGAGACAAGTGGTTTATGCAGGTGATTTCGAATATTTTATTTCGGTTGTCATCCGCTGATGACGTCTGATGCTTGATGCTCAGCAGTCGTTTGTTTTTCTTGCTGCCTGACTGAAAGCTAACAAGAGTAACTATTCTTAGAACTCTGAAAAGTGACTCATATTTATTTGGGGATGTCTTCTAAAGTTTCAGGTGGCATAAAACATCTTGTTTCTTCCACAAAATGCCCACCGTTGCCATCCTGTATTTCACAGGTTTATTCGTCAGTTCTATGTCAGAGACATCTGTCATTTATTAGATATAGTCCTTAACCCAAGAAGGTGATACACATTGACATCATATTGCAATGTACATGTATAAGCCCAGATTCTTCCCACATTACTTCTTGTCCTTTCCATAAACACAAATATCTTGAGTCTTGAGACTATACTTTCTTGTTTTTGAACGCTTGTACTGGGAAAAAAACTTACAATGCACTCTCCGGGCGATTCATTATGGTGATACCAGGTTATGGCATGTAAAACTGTTTCAAAATGGAATTAAAACATCCCACATGTCACATTATGGAGCAAAATAGTCTATCGTTCTTTTTCCTGACTTGGTTTCTTTCCCTTCCTTAACCGAAGGAGCACACAATAATGTTGCTATATCCGCTGATAGACATCCCCACTTCTCTGCCCGAGATAAGAGTGCTTTCCATTGGGGTAAACAAGTCTGTATTGACTTACTTGTCTTCCACTTTCTTCTGTTCTTGGCGCACGTTTTAGCCCCTTCCCACGTCATTCCGATGTTATCCAGCTCGCTAAACAGGCTCCTCCTCCATGTCTATCTTGGCCGACCTCGCTTTCTTTTGCCCTGTGGGTTCCACTCCAAAGCCTGTCTTGTGATGTTGTTGGTTTCTTTCCGCAGGGTGTGGCCAACCATCGCCACTTTCGTCTCCGTGTCTGAACATCAATCGGGTTTTGCCTGGCTCTTGTCCATATATCAACATTTGGGACTCTGTCATACCATTCGATGTGGAGTAGTTGTCGGAAGCATATCACAGTCTGTTCCTTCAAGTCATGGAGGTCATAAAGTTTCAATGTTCATGTTTTCTTCTTGGGCTTATATCAGGTTGAGAAATTCCTGAATGTTACGCTATTGACAAGAAAGGCGGAATTGGCAAATGTCTATGTCGGACAAATACAAACAATTAATGAATTTCGATCGATCTCAGAATTTACATTTGTTAGCCTATAAGTAATTACATTTTGAATGTCATTAAAACTAAACGTGCAAGTGCAAGGCAGAGCTAGCTGCCGTCGGTTCTGCTTGGGTGAATAGTGCAATCTTCACGTCAACAAATAATAAAATAAAGTAGTAATGTTCATTTTTCAAGATCTTGAGGCCCATATAACAGGAGCTTATCCCGATTTCGGTAGTGTGAAGCGAAACAGATTACTTTTACTCAGGGCGCGAGTCTTTCGCAGTTCCACTGCCCTAGCAGAATATGCTAGTTCCCAGTTCGCACCAGAGTAGGTATAGGAAAAATGGTGTAAAGTTTATTCCCAAAGAGCACAACACGGTCGAAGCCGGATTTGAACCAAGGACCCATGGATCAGTAGTCCTACTCTCTAACCATGCCACTACAACGAAATAATAAATATAGTAGTAGCTAGGAATTAGAAATGTATTCAGTTCGCATAACAGCGCTGTCATAATCTTCGAACTTTGTCCACCGTAAAGTTTCAATACGTTGAATAAACTTGATCTCTTGTATGCTTCGAGGAGTAGTCTTGCTCCTCCTCCTCCTCCCGCTCACCATTTTCAACTCCTATCTCCCATTAACACCTTCACCACCATCATAAAACACAAACAGTCGCAATAGTGACGATAAATTGGAAGAGGGGAAGGAAGAAGAGGAAGAGAACGACGACAATGCGAGATAAGAAGGAGAAGAAGGAGAGTGAGGAGAAAGAATAAAAGCAGAAACTCACACTGAATCAGCACAGATATAAACACAACAAGTATGACCAACAACACAAGTACTGACTTCTTAAACAACAACTATAGAAAAAGTACAATGAAGAAAAAACATTACATGCAAATCAAACGAACAGGAAATTTGTTTTTTAAACTTTTTATTATTGACCTCAAGCACAGTACAAAATAATTACTTTCTCATATGTTTCCAATAAATTTCAACATCGCTATTAAAGACTCTCTCTCTCTCTCTCTCTCTCTCTCTCTCTCTCTCTCTCTCTCTCTCTCTCTCTCTCTCTCTCTCTCTC
>JBDFRD010321740.1:0-10374 GCA_039654405.1 Bullina lineata | reverse complement strand
TCTGTCGCTCTTTCTCTCGCTCTCTCTCTCTCTCTCTCTCTTATATTTCTTCTCTGTTTGTGTTCCCACCTCTCTCTCTTTCTCTCTCTCTCTCTCTCTCTCTCTCTCTCTCTCTCTCTCTCTCTCTCTCTCTCTCTGTGTTTACTGACTTCTGCTTTCCATCTCTAAAGAAATAATAGGCATACAGAAAGAGAAACAAATAGAGAATGGATCATAGACTGATTGACAGGCAGTCACAAACACTCAGATATAATTATTGTTTATTCATTTAATCCAGCCATCGGCTCTGTGAAATGGAAGCCGAACTGTTAGAGCGTTAGCCTTCCAATCCGAGGGTTTTGGTTTCGAATGTGACGGCGGTCGCGTTGTGTCGGTGGGAAAGACGCTTTACACCATAATTTTCCTACTCCCACCCAGACCGATGGTCTATATTCTGTTGGGGAGGAAAGCAATGACTTATGACCCGTTAACGTCTTGCCTAGGAGATGATTATCTTGAAATCCTTTATTCCGTTTCTTGACAAAGGATAAGATCTTTTTAGAATTTTGTTTACGTGTATTAAACCATATCAATATATCGTGTCCACACATTCTCTTTACTGGATTGCGTGGTAATGTGATTTTGATGCCGCTTGCCTGTTGTTTCAACACCTGAAGGAGGAGGAGGAGGAGGAGGAGGAGGAGGAGGAGGAGGAGGAGGATGATAAAGAGGAAGAGGATAAGGAGGAATGATGAGATGATGATGATGATGATGCGACACTCCCAGTCCAGCTCCAGTATCAGCGTGCTCGCGATTTAGGAAAGGAGGAGGAACCCACATTTCACACGTTCGTGACATATACTGACTTTACCTTATATTTATAAGAATTATGTAGGGCTGTATCTTGCATCAGTGACTATTTCCTCATCATATGCCCATACCCCATGAACCTGTAGCATACTGTCTGACAGTGCTGGTTCACTTTACACTGTTTTCGCATGGGTTTACAACATCGTAGACACACCACGACGTCGACGTTTCGACTGTCTTCGATTGAACGCATGCACAAAGTTCAGAAGTCATTCGTCTAAGATAAAGATAAGCACCATGTCTTCTGGGTATTCTCTATTGTTTTTTCTTCTCCAGTTCTTGAAATGCTCACGCATGGAAAGCAGCGTCGGCCTATTGAGATATTTTGAAATGTTCAGCACAACATCACGCATAGATCTAGGCCTATCCTTCGTGTGACTGACAACTTTTTTTTTCAGTGATAGGCCTACTTCTTGTTGAATTTAAGCTTACATTCTTACTTACAATTTTCCAGTACGTCACACTCCCCTCCCCCCACCCCACTCCACCCCAACCCCATTTTTTTTGTTTACCCCCACACACTATTTTTTTCTGTGAAAGGTTTTATGATACCGTAGTACAAAAACCCTCTGTTCCGCTTGAAGCTGGCGAAAGCGGTATATATTATATAGGCTAGGCTCTGGTCTTGTAATGATCTGTAAAGGACTTTCATTTCACTTCGCTTCACTTGTCCCATTATAACCCTCCAGGGTTGTAGGGGCACTGCATCGTTGAACGCTGCACCAGCTGTTCCCACCTGTGACGGTCTTCGGCGACAGACTGGTTTGTTTACCTTATTTTTATACTACACACACATTATTTTGCGTAAGGTACGTGCAATTCAATTTCTCACTTGCGTTTTGGGATGGAATCACACACAAAGTTCAAACCTACTGAGATCCAAATGCAGTTCAGTTAAACGTTTCCAATATTTCTCCATTTGGCAGTTGTTGTTTTTTTAAAATTCATTTTCAATATCACTATGCTTCGACACACTTTCGACGTTGTGCTTCTACCCCGAATCTTGATGGAAAGTACATTGACTTACTAGTACTAGATCTAGGTCTAATTTTGTTGTAATTATAATACACATGTAACAATGTCATGGTATCCTTCTTATGTGCGCACCGAGATGATTCTCAATAGCCCATGCTATTATTAGCAGTGACTCCCAATAGCCTTTGCTTCCCCGAAATTTTTTCAGCACAGGAATAGGAAGGCCCAGGCCACAATCCTCAAGACAAGCACGGTTGCGGCAAGCGTAGCCCAAGTTCCGTGGGATCAGAGTCAGAGCCTGTAAGTATGTAAGAAAACAGAATGCCTTGCATGCTTTTAAGGGCCGTTGTCCAGTGTTACTACTGGAACAGATCTCGTGTGGGCACCGACGGAATCTGTACACAGTGTCAACGTTTCCATCAACTCTATACTAGAATAATTTGTATTGACTAGAATAGCTGTCTATTAAGTTTTGAGAAGTGGACGACAGCTGATTAAAAACATCACAGTAGGCCTAGAATCTAGACTACTATATCTAGATCTATATTATGCTTGTCTTAGATCAAACTTGAAACTTTCTCTATATCTAAATATGTATTTCTTCTAAAAATAACCTTGGATGTCTATATAAAAAAAGATCTCAGAGGGCACATGAATTCAGTCATAGTCATAGCCAGCTGCTGATAAAAATTATAGAAATCTATTGTCGTGAGATTACAAATAGTACAGCGAATATATACAATAAGTCAGGAAAATCAACAATATCAAGCTGTGATGCATGATGATCTGAAAACTGTTTTTTAAGGTTTAGGATAAAATGTTTATATATATATAAATCATCTAGATCTTATCAGCAAAACAGCCATCTTGTGGACCTCAGAGGGAAGACGGAAAAGAAGAAAGCCCAAGAGGATGTGGAGAAGACAGTGAAAATAGAGATGAAGGTCATGGACCGCACTTGGGGGAGTCTGACAAAAGGCAACCATCGTTGCACTGAGCTTACTAGATGTCAGATACTGGTTTATAAACACCCCCTTTTTTGTATTAAAAAGTTTCTGGCTGTAGGGTCTCATGGTGTGACATTTTGTTATGTTTATATTTTCAGCACTTCTGTACCGGTAATGTAAAATCTACAGTTGAATGAAACCAGGTGTATTATAATGTATCTCATTATGATGTTGTGCTTTTTTTAAATTATAAAATAATGTCCTCATCAGTAGCCTATTAATATATATTATTATTTTATGAATATTTGTATCATTTAAATAAATCCCACTGTGATCTTTTTTCAGATGGCAGCTCTCTTTTTCAACACAGTATCTTCACTCCGTACCGTGCTCCTGTCATTTTCACCCTTCAAGTCCAAGCCTTTTTGCAAGTATGGATTGCCATTGCCACCCACATGTCATGCAGTGGTGCCTGATGAAGCGATTGGTGACCTTCCAATTCTTATTATTGGAGATATTCATGGCTGCTATAATGAGCTCCAGGACTTGATAGCAAAAGCAAAAGAGGTTGTGAAGTCTGCAGACCTTTTTCTGATTTTCGTTGGGGACATGATCAATAAAGGTCCCAAAAGCTTGCAAGTTCTAACCTTAGTACGGGAATGGAGTAGCAGAGGACGAGCAGTTGCTGTGAAGGGGAACCATGAAGAATCTATCCTTCGAGAATATAGAAGCATAATGACAGACTATGACTATCAACTTCCCCAGAAATATGCGTATTTGAAATATTTTTCAGATGAAGATTTTTTGTACCTACTGAATCTCCCATATTCATTAACAGTCCCCAAAATTAACTCAATTGTTGTGCATGCTGGCCTTATTCCTGGTATTCCTTTAAATAACCAAAAGCTTTTGAACTTATGCCATATGAGAAATATAATTGTAGAACAAAGGCTATGGGGTAATTGTCTAATGGGCAGCAGTAAGCTAGATAAGGGTGTGTCCTGGGCAACTTTGTGGGAAGGGCCACAACATATTTATTATGGACATGATGCGTTTCGAGGGTTTAATTCTCGACCTTTCTCCACTGGCTTAGATACGGGATGTGTGTATGGGAAATCATTGACGGGTGTGGTAATTACCAGTGACTTGAAGAGGCACTTCGTTGAAGTTCAAGCCAAAGAATTGTACAAGACTGTTGAGTGAACAGCTTTATACAGACTGCAGCACAATGTTTATTTTTGTTGTTGTTCCACCAGTATTTTTGGTAATTTACCAGTTTCCTCAGTTTCCATTCCTAGCCTGGCCCCATGTTTGATCCTCATTGTATGAGAAGTAACTGTATAAAAGTCATTTCCTGTGAAAATTGAGTATGCTAGAATCCGACTAGAGATACAGTGGTCTCCGCCTAAAAGCCCGCCGCCTAAGAATCCGATCCTCCTAAGAGTCCGCCATTCTGGTGTAACAGTTCTTTTCTATATAATTCATCTACATAAGAGCCCTCTTTCAACTAAAAAAATCTGACTACGGGCGTCTTACCCAACTGATTTTATTTTTTTAACAGCCGCTGCCTAAATCACAAGAAACACTTTGTTCTAGAGTTAGGCCCTAGCCATGATGAAAAGCAAAATTGCGTTCTCTCTGCCCCATCGCTGCCCCAATCCCCGTTCAGCAGACTAAGCCTATCCGCTCTTATCGACCGAAGCATATATCCATTCAGTTCCATCCCCACCTGCATCTTAAACCAGTCATAATTGGCTAGATCTACGCTTTGTTGTTGTGTCTCGCCCCTATTCTCCAACTGACACCTTCAGTGTCTCCCCTCTCCCCATAGTCTCGACGTCGTGTAACCCCATAACCCAGTCTCACCCCTACCCAGCCGCCCGTACTTGACATATGATGAGGAAACACAGCTCTTTGTTTTGATCTACGTCATGGTAGCGGCGTCTCAGCAAGGGATCAAAACCAAGATGGGTCTTTGAGTTAGATTTTATGGAAAGGAGCCCGCCAACGCTTGCATCCCTAGAGACAGGGATAGTCTGGCAGGGAATAAGCATGATTTTGATTGATGTTTAAAATTTAGATAAGCCAATCACAGATTGATTTGGTCAGTGATGACGCTCCATGAATGTGTTAATCCGCCTAAGTGCCCTAAGAGCCCACTCTGGCTAAGAACAGGGTCATCGTATCTCCTGAGGGCGGTTTTTAGGTGGAGACCACTGTTATGCCATTTGAGTTGTGATGGACTGAACCAATTTTGAACTTCAGATATATTGTGAATGTTTTGTTTTTTATAAAATTGTGTGGGAAAATAAATCTTAACTTGGTATCTAGTGTTTTCATACAATCACATACATCATGTAGGGCCTACCTCTGTTAATTCAGATTAAACTAGCACCATTTTTTTTTCTGAATTATGTTTGCAATTAAATGCTTTCACCAGTGTCCACAACTTGCAAAAGAGTATTAGATTTTCAAATATAACACTTTAACTTTTGAATAATAAGTTTTTGGTCAGTTCACACTTTTCTTATAAACTATGTGTGTATTGCACTAATTTTACATGGGTTCATGGATACCTTGATAATGATTTGTCCAATCATAGCTAAATGATTTGAGACATTCAATGAACAAAATTGTGCTTTGCTGAAAAGTGAGTCAGAAAACTGTATAAAAATGTCTCAGAATTCAGACCAGACTCCTAGAACAACTGGGTTTATTTAATTGTTTAATTTTTCTTCAGCATTTCAGGCCAACTCAGTCTGATTTGATGGCATGGCAAAAAAAAAACTTTTATTGAAAGCATACCTTTCGTTGTTGGATGCTTGTTGTAATGAGTTTAGAGATGTAGTAAAATGATGTCCTGACTGACATACACATAGCCAGTGGAATGCAACCATCTCTCCTTCTCTGAATAAAATGCAGCTGTCTCTATAGGTTAAAACAAAAACAGTTGATATAGAAACTAGTCTTGGGTATTTCTCCTTGCAGATACATGTATGCGCATAGTGCTTGCTTGAAGTATTTGAAGTTATGTGTAGATGGCATTTTTTTTAGACTAGTTTGCCACTTACTATTAGAGTACACATTGTATAGCTGAGTGTTATTGAGTGTGCTTTAAGTATGTCTTCTGCTCATACAGAGTTTGACGCTAAATTTTAGTTTTTATATCAATCAGTATTATGATAGGAAAGTGGAAAAGTCTCACAGTTTCATAGATTTCTTCAGTTTTTCTGTGTAACCTTTTTTTTACGACACTGTTCTTTAGTTAAAAGATTTTACCTAAGTGAAGAGAAACTTTTTTATTTTAGTACTGTGGATGTGAGCAGGGAGCACCTTTTGAATTATTTGCTCCTGTTTTTAAGATTGTTTTCCCCATTTTGACAATTTGTTGTTGCAGGTTGTAAGTACCATCAAGGCTAATGAGGCTCAAAGAGCCAAAGCTCATTCCGATTTCAGTAGCATGAAGCCTAACAGATGATTTTTACTTCATTTTCTAAACAGTTTACTTCCCCAGCAGGATATACCGGTACCCAGTTCGCACGTGGGTGGGGAGAGGAACTGTTGTGTAAAGTATCTTTCCCAAGTGCACAACAGTTGCTGCCAGATTTGAACCCAGGACCCTTGGATCAGGAGTCCTAGGCTCTAACTCTAACCATTTGACCTCCGTGCCACACGTTGCTGGTGTGCCAGCCTCTGAATTTCTGTGTGTTGAGTTTTGCGGACACTTCTTTGCTTCACAAGTAAAATAATGCTGACTGTAATGAGGAACATTGTGTGACTTTCCATCTTTCTCTTACTGCTTGCAGCTAGCTGTAAAAGCAGTAGGCCTGTAAGGGAGATGAATTTGAACCTAGTCCTACTTATATCATATAACATGTACTTGGTTTGGCCTGACTGCATTTTTGTGTGGAATATTTTTCCATATTTCATTGATTTTTAATGTTATTTTCTCAATATACTATATTTGAAATCAACGAAAATATGAGGTCATGTCAACTGGTTTTGATTATGCATCAAAACACATGATACATTGATATTGACAGCAGATTTTCCTATTAAGTACACACTTTTATTTGTGTGTTAACAACATGCTTTGCTAAGTAGTTTTGCAACAAACTATGCAATTGGTCTTTCATTTGGCACAATCATCTATCTTGGGGGATAAGATAGGAAAATGATTTGTAGGTGGCACAACATTATAAATGTGCTGGAACATATCGTAAATTACAGTAATGAGTGTTGTGTTAAACAGGTACAAATGTACATGTCCCTTCAGATGTGAAATTATATTACATGTATTCTTTGATACACATGACATACATATTAAGTTGCACAGCCTAATTTATGAAGCACAAAGCTGGTTTTATTAATACATGTACTACTTAACTGTAAACTCATTCCATTAATATTGCATTTTCTCTTGTTTACAATGTTTTTTAAAAATGTTTCATTTAACTCTTTGCAAAGAGTTATCATTCTTTTTGTAATGCAATTGTATCATCTTTATAAGTGAACAAAAAAAAATGTTTTAATTTATAAATCTTTTCATTGATCACAACCTTCTAACTTGTAGAATCCTTCTCTAACCTTAACATTTTTCTGTTTGTTAGCATTGGTATTGGCGTTTAGGATGGGGGAAATGGCAAGGATGGAAAAATGGTTAGTATCAAATAAAAAACATTAAATCACCTCAATGAAGCATAAATGAGATGAGCTTTGCTTCGTTACCTTGCTTGTTTCTAGTTTTATTTTCTCTTTCAGCCATATAAAGATGTTGAGCAAGATGGTGAGTTTCTCCTTGTGTTTGAGACAGACAAGTGTTAATTAATGAAGGGACTTTTCTTTTTTTTTGCCATAAGTCTGAATCTTCTGTCTCCATCAAAGAAAACTCATCAATTTATTGATTGCTGATTTAGTGACAGGCTCATATTAAATATAATTTTTAAATATTATCTGTAGCATGAAGGGTTGTACTTGCACTCATAAATGGCAGAAAAGGACAACCAGCTGTAACATACAGTATTTTAATTTACTTCAATGGATTACATTTTCTGACTTTGAATGCAGCATTTATACCACTGTCACAAGTTCTTGATAATTCATGTTATATTATGGCATACAAATGGCACTTGTCTACAACGACTAAAGAAAAGGAAAGATTCATTTTTCTTTTCTCTTACTAAGTGATCAAAATCATTGTGACTTACAAAAAAAAGTAGAAACTTTGAATAAAGGCTGTCTTAATAAATAAGTGTAGAATAATGTAAGCTGACAGACTTGCTAAATTGGCTGTGGCTTTATGACCTTCAGGAAGACATTTTCTTTGATTTTCCCATTCCTGTCTTAATTGAGAAACATCCTGTAAAGGAGATGATCTAGTATCAAGCCTGGCATCCTACCAAGGAGATGATCTATTATTATTATTTATTCCACTATATGCTACTGAAACCAAGACAAGCTGTGGTTCTTTGGACCTTGCAGGCCTTGAAGGAACTTGACCGGAGAATGTGTACAATGTTGAAATTATGAATCATGATAAACAAATTACAAATACATACTAAATAAATGCACATGATGCGATCTAGCTGATAAAATTTATTTGTCCAGTATTTATTTATTTTAGAACTTTAAAGAATTTCTTGCTATTTTGGGAGGTTCTTAGAGAACAAAATGCAGAGAGATAAGAAATGTCTCTGAGTGAAGTTTCTGATTTCATGTTCAGGGTCTTAACGTTTTGTAATATTTGAAGTGAGCAACAGGCAAATAAAAAATATTCTGGTGAGCTTTCATCTTTAAATAAATGTGTAAATAATTGAATACTCAATACCTGGATTGAACACATGCATAAGAATACTTACTGTATTACCCGGTATTAAATTTGGTATTTAGATTTTTTTTTCTCATTAATTATTGCTGAAATCTGTCATTTTGACATTGATTTAGCAGTTATTTCTCATTTTGACATGAACTCTAAAAGTTTTCAAAAATGATAAATTCATTGAATTTCATTGTATGCATTATGGTTCATCGATTCCGAAGTTCCATTTTATTTTGAATTCTATATCAAAAACTGACTTTGTATTTTTTTTAAAATAGATACCGGTATCAACATTTTAATGTTTACTTAGTTTTTTAGTTGCATGTCATGTATTAAGGTCTTGATCAGTATTTTTTGTGTGTATTATAATAATTTCTTGCAGCAGCACGATTTCAGTGCATCGTTTCTTTGTGTGTGTATATGCGTGTCTGTGTGTGTGCATGCACATTTTGGGGGTTAAAAGCATTTGACCCAGCTGCCCATCTCTTTTTTTCTGACATAGAAAAGAAAATAAGTTGCTGGTAGAGTCAAGTGATTTAGTTTGTACACATGTAGAAACTCCACCCGGTGTGGAGGGGTGTCGCAAAGAATTGCTCCCACCGTATGTCTGCATGATCGTATGAGGCGACTCACTAAAACACCAAATAAGTAGTGGCTCCCGATACCGAGCTTCCCGGTCCTCCAGGTTGGGGGTTGGACATTGGGTTAACACCCATATTCTGTAAAAATAACCATTGTTACAAAAACACATACATGTAGAACGTAGTAGAAGGGAAAATCATAACATTCAAATCTTGGGAGAAGATGGAGCTTCCGATAGTTAGCGTATGATGCACAACGGTCAAAGCCGCAAGGATGCCGCTGAGCAGATGCCTCCATCCTCGAACAAGGATCTCCGGATTGGTTCGTGGAACGTTAGGACCCTATACGAGGCTGGGAAGGCTGCTCAAGTCACAAAAGAAATGCAGAAGTACCGCCTCGATATACTGGGAATCAGCGGGACCATTGGAGCCAAGCTGGACAAAAGAAGACAAGGACAGGTGAGTTGATGGTCTACTCAGGACATGACGACATAGGGACGCATAGAGATGGAGTAGCAATCATATTGAACAAGACAGTCCAGAAACCATTCAGAGGATGGGAGGCACATTGGTCGAGGATACTGAGAGCTTCATTTACAACAAAGAAGAAAATAATTAATATGAACATCCTACAAGTCTATGCCCCGACAAATGACGCTACTGATGAGGACAAAGACAGCTTCTATGACAGACTACAAGATGTGATGGACGGGTTTCCAAAGAGGGATGTCAACATTGTGATGGGCGATGTGAATGCCAAGGCTGGAAGGAGCAACAATAACTACGAGCAGGTGATGGGAACACATGGGCTGGGAGAGGCAAACGACAATGGAGAGAGGTTTGTGAACTTGTGCGCCAACAACAGCATGGTGATAGACTGAACAATATTGCCACATAAGCGGATCCACAAAGCCACATGGATATCACCGGATGGAAGAACAGAAAACCAGATAGGCCATTTCCGTATACATGTATCTTGCAAGTTCCGCCGCTCACTTAAAGATGTCCGAGTGATGAGGGGAGCAGATGCAGCTTCAGACTACCACTTGCTCCTAGCAGTTGTCAAGTTTAAGTTGAGGAAATTTGAACCAGCGTATGACTGCAAGAGGCTGAAGTTTCAAGTGAATCTTTTACAAGACAAACAGAAGAAACAAGAATTTCGATTGGCGTTGAGCAACAGATACCAACTACTAGAAGATCTAGA
>JBDFRD010321629.1:0-10374 GCA_039654405.1 Bullina lineata | reverse complement strand
AGAGACAAAGATGGGCTGAGCACTTCAAGGAAACACTCAACAGACCTGCACCACCAGCCCCGCCAGACATCCCACCATAAACCAAGCTCCTTGACATCAACACCAACCCCCAATCAAGGCAGAGATCACCAAAAACCATTAAGTTCCTTAGGCCAGGCACAGCAGCGGGTCCTGATGTAGTACCACCCGAAGCACTGAAGGCAGACATCCATACTTCAACTGAGATGCTACACAAGATCTGGGAACAACAGAAAGTGCCTGAAGACTGGAAGAAAGGCCACCTTGTGAAGCTGCCGAAAAAAGGGGACCTGTCATCCTGCAGTAACTCGAGGGGAATCATGCTGCTGTCTATCCCGGGGAAAGTATTGACAAGAATCATCTTAGAGAGACTGAAGACCGCCCTTGACAAAACACTTCGGGACGAACAGGCAGGCTTTCGCCAAGATAGATCATGTACGGACCACATTGCCACGCTGCAGATCATCATCAAGCAGTCCCTGGAGTGGCATACTCCCTTGTACACAGTCTTCATTGACATTCAGAAAGCCGTCGACAGAGATGTCATCTGGAGACTGATGTACCACTACAGCTTTCCATGATAGCTTGTCACCATTTTTCAACTTCTGTGTAAAGATGACACCTGTCTAGTTATCCACGACAGGAAGTTGTTGGAGCCCTTCTTCGTCAGGGTTGTTTACTCTCGCCAACAATCTTCCTGATGGTGATTGACTGGGTCTTGAGACAGTGTACAGCAGGCCGGAGGACAGGTATCTATTGGACTTTCAATATGCAGTTAGAGGACCTGGACTTCGCAGATGACATCAGCCTTCTCTCTCACAAGCAGCAAGATTCACAGGAGAAGCAGAAGAAGCTGAGAAGACTGCTCCAAATCAACATCAGTAAGACAGAGGTCCTGACAGTGAACAACTAACAGCAAGATCCAGTGCGACTCTACCAAGAAGCCATCAAAGAAGTTGACAGATTTGTTTACCTAGGCAGTGTAGTCAGTAATGATAGGGGGACAGACGAAGACATCAAGTGTCGAATCAACAAAGACATGCTTTCAGCACCCTCCTCCGACTAATGTGGAGATCAACAACCCTTTCACTCCACAACAAAATCTGGATATTCAACACCAACTTGAAGTTTGTCCTGCTCTACGGCTCAGAAACATGGTGGGTAACAAAAACCAACTCCAGCAAGTTACGAACAACTGTGGGACAGGACAAGACAGACCCAAATTAAAATTGAGATAAAGAAACGGAAATGGGGATGGATCAGACACACGCTATGAAAACCTGCATCCAACATCAAGCAGACTCTGGCCTGGAATCCACAAGGAAAGCGGAAAGTAGGTCGACCAAAACAGACTTGGCGCAGGAGTAGGCCTATAAACGCTGAAAGGAATGCTGCTAAGAGACAAAAAGTCAAATCATCTGAAACATTTTAATTTTCACATAAAACAGCAAAATTCAAAATTTCTGTAAGCCTAACATGCATCTCAGAATGTTCTAGTTTTTTGTTTTCATGCTTCTCAGAATGTTCTAGTTTTTTGTTTTCATGCATCTCAGAATGTTCTAGTTTTTTGTTTTCATGCTTCTCAGATTGTTCTAGTTTTTTGTTTTCACGCTTCTCAGAATGTTCTTGTTGGGGCTTTGCTTTTTACGTAGTTGTACAACAGAGCTTTCATAATCTAGGGCTTTTTTGAAACAGTATTGATCTGGTTTCAATATTGATTTTCTGCTTTAGTTTATGGTCAGTTTTGTTTTCTGTGCTCTTTCATGGTGAAGGGTTTCACAATCACACTAAAATCTGTATCATTTTGCAAAATACTGGCTTGCTCACACTGATCTTCTATCTTATCAGCATGACTAGTGGTAATGTCTTCAAGAAATATTTCATGCTGTCACTGCTTGGTGAAATAAGGTTGTCTTTCCGTTGACTAAACATCTTGTGTATCGTGCAAAATGCATGGATCTAAAATTGATGGCCATCACAGAGAGCTAGCAGTATTGAGCTAACCAGATAAGTATTCTGAAACACATTTATTTATGTTTGTTCGTTATAACCCTGTTATGATCCCTTATACTCGCCCTTCTTTGTATAGTGGCAAGTGACGCACACTTATGTCATGCACATTCTTTTGTATTTGAAACTCAAATTTTTTTTAAGGATTGCGAATTTACTGTGAAGTGAATTTATACTAGAGGATTTGAAAAAAAGCTTGCAACTAGTTCTAAATTCAATTTTGTTTCATTTTTAGTGATAGTAAGCATAATTTTCAAACAGTTTATGTTTAGTGTTTTTTCTCATGAAGTCATTTGATACATGTATTTGCAATTACATCCCACAAGAACTAGTGTAGGGTAAGAGGTAATAATAAATCTTCTTGTAGACGATAGGTGATCAGTGTGACTTAAATAGTGTCACTGACAAATTGTCATCTGTATTTTCTTTTATTATGCCTTGAGATATATATAGGTGGGATAAGTTTCTTTCTATATAGCATATATAGATACGTAAGAAGAAGTTATTTATGGAAATTATTATATATAAGGTTCATAAGAAGGTGTGTAAGTTTTTAGTATATATTCATTATCAGGGACAAAGCCCAGGGCATTTATCGTTTGAAACTTAAATCATTTCTAAAAATTAATGGGAATGTGTTCCCTGTAACTTTGGTTTAAATTAAACTCTTTCTATTTTGTCTCACTGAAATATGAAAATACTTGGGATCTCTGCTGTTGCTGAATAATTTGGCATCTCTTTATATATTGTATATTGTTTTACATATGGTCCCTTTTCATGGAACAATAGATGAAGTTGACGAAAGCTGCAGGGAAGCTGAAAAATTCAAAGTGGATAATACAATTATCTATTACTTTGGGAGAGCTATAACTAATATTCCACCCTGAAGACATTAAGTTGCTTTTTAGATGGATAACAGATGTAGGTTGGTTGTCTGTTTTCGAAGAGCAGTATTTGACTTTTGCATTTTGTATACATACAGCCAGTTTGGACTTTTTCAAAGTACAAATTTTTGTTGTTCATATTGGGAACACTCCAGGTTGTCAAGACTGGAATTAAAGGAACACGATTCAACAGAAAACTAAAACAATATGATATAGCATGCAGCATAAGGTTTTGTTTTGAGCTGATAGTTTGTGATTTCACAGCAGTAACATGTGCATGTGCCGTTAAAAGACCCAGAAATTTGAACATTTGTTTTTTTTTCAACTGTTGTGCAGGGCTACTTTTAATAACTCATTTTCAAGATTAGTAAAGCTTTGTGAAAAATTGTTGGCAACTTTATTATAAACTTCATTGTTAATGCCCATAACTTGGGTGACATTTGCAGTATGCTTAATATGAAAACAAGTGAAAAGTGGAAGTGACAAAGAGTAGAGGCAGGCAGTTTAAGAATGCTTCACCCTCCACATTCCTTGCTTCAAAGAAGTTTTAATGGCTTTTAAATGTATCAAATAGCTTCATTGTCTTCTAGCTTTTTATTTGCACATTATGTGATATAATATGCATGTTCCATTGTATGATTATTTTGAATTGCTTGCATATATTATCTATAATTATAATCTATTAAAAAGATAGTTTTACAATCGTTTGGAGATACACTTATATGTTTCCTGGTACCTGTGTAATGAATTTATTTTCACTCTTCTTCAACAATTAATTATTTAAATGTGCACAACATGTAACTTGGAAAAATTAAAACACTATTTGGTGCATGATTTACATTCAGTGACCAGTAATTTAAATGACCTTTTTTTTAATTGTAAAATTAATATTTTGTATTATATTTGCATTTGAATAGAAAGCTAAACTTTCAAAGCCTTCCTTCTGTATGCTTAATTCACATTGCCATTTATTCACCGCTTATGTTCCAGGCTTCATCACCATTTGGGGACTCTTTTACTGCCCCTCCAGCGGCACAGCCAGTCAATGGAAATGTAAGTCCTTAATTTAGCATTGTTGGCAGCTATAACAATGAAAGCACATCAACAACAACAGATTCTGCATGCATTAGGACTGTTGACCTCTTCATACCAACAGACAGATCACAATGCTTGTGACAAAACTGAATTTTACCCTTTTCACAAATGCAATAAATCCACAGAATATTTTGTTTCTACACAATGCCACTTAATTCATCTCATGTAGGTAGAAGACTGAATTTGTTTGAGTACAATGAACAAATTTTAACTCTTTTTGTGATGTAGAGAGAGGAGGTATTGTGTTTGTCTGTACGTGTTTACTGAACGAAGACTGCTGTTTAATGTGTTCAATTTTTTTTCTTTCAGGGCTCCAAAAACAGCCTGCTGGACTAAACACCCTGACAAATATGCAAAACAGCTTAGATCAAAGTACAAGATATTCTCCTTAGAATTGGTTTCATTTGCCTTGAGCTGTTCAATTGATGGTAGAACTTTTGTATGTTAGTCTGGACTAGTCATTCTTAGATTAATAGAAACATTGAAAGTGTATCTTGTGTATGGATTGGAATGTGACAATACACATGTACGTGTTTTCAACGTCACAAAATGACGAGACTGAGATCCACAGCATGAAGTCACAAACACTTCTTTTGCTTCTCCTTTTTTGTTTTTGTGTACCAGTATTTGCTTTGAACAGCATACCCTGTGGGTTGTGTAACTTTTGTGTTCCTTTGTAGAATAGTGTACTCAGCAGATGTCATTTTCTTTTCTGTACCTTTCATGTTTGTTTAAGGTTTGGAGAGGTGATGTTGGTGGAAGTGAAAATTACTTATTTTGTGTTTGTGTCAACTGTTTGCATTTGGTCAACCTGTTCAATTTGAAAACTTGGTGCATACATGGACTGAATATTTTTCTCTCTTTTAAACTCATGTATTCATGTTTTTTTGTTTTTTTTTCAAACATATACACGTGTATGTATATCACACAGAAATATTTAAGATTCATTAATGCAAAGAAGAAACAAAGGAATGTGAATGGGAATTATCATGCATTTATAATTTATGATACTTGAAACGTAAACCCTTCACCGGAGTAGACTTATGGCTGCGTTGTTTGTCTACTCCAAAATACACAAGATGTGCATGTACTGGTATCTTCATCAATAATTTACTATGCTTCATTACCCCTTGAAAGTTTCTTGCTCTTGTCTGGCAGTGTAAAAGCTTTAATCAAGACAGAAAGAAAGTGAATGCATTTTTGTTTCATTTAAATGCTGGCATAGTACCGGTACTTTGTTTTCAACACTGACACTATTTCTGTCATGGTCATAGTAAAGTCCCCTGGCACTATTGTTTTGGAGATGAAAATAAAAAAGACTGAGGTTTCAGTATGGGCTCAGCAACCCCATCATCTCAGTGACAGCCATTTCAGGAAGTGCCAGTTTTAGTCCCACATCAGGATACCGTCTTCTGAAGAATAATGATTTTATGTGTAAACTGGGTAGAACGTGGATACAAACCTAGATTCTTTGGGTCTTGTATCAAGTGGACTACTCTTATTCAACTTAGAAAACATGAATATGTTCCTATGGACCTTTCTTGTGATAGAAACCCTTACAATTTCTTCGTGTTTAATTTTTATGTTTTAAGGGGGAGCAAATTTGTGGCATCTTTTTTCTTTATTAGCAAAAGTCTGTTGCTTGTGCACAAAAAGGAAATTGTGAAAGTTCACTTGTGGGAGGGTGAAGGTAGGGCTGCAGGGACTGGAATCAAAGACCTTGTGTGCTTCATTGATGATATTCCTGTAGGTACCAGAATAATTTTGACTTATATTCATAATGTATAGCAGGAGGACATCAGAGAGCTAATGGTCAAAGTTGTTTCCTGTCCAGGACCTATGCAAATTTTTGGTTTGTTTTTGATAACCAACAAACAGTTTATGTGTTCCATGGTAGATTCCCCCCTCCCCTCTATGCTTACTTCATCAATGATGGATTTGCAGAGAACTGGAGTACATTGTATAATGTAAAAAATGCTACAATCTTTTAAATGTGTGTTTTAACAAATGATCAGAGAAAGTGATTGTGAAGGGAAAAAAAGCATGGCTGTTATTGTAGAAATAATCCTGCTGGATTGTGTGGTTTTTTCTTTTGTTTTTTTTTCTTCAAGTGCAATGAAGCTTTATTTGTGTATGTCTATCTAAAGCTTACCTTTAATTAATTCTTACATCCAATAATACAAAGACATCTTTCATGATCACTTTGCATGTATGTGTGTTGATGACCAGACACTAATACTTTGAGAATCTGAAATAAATCAGTGTAAATGAATACATGTATTGTATTTAAATTTCATGTAACTCGCAACGAAGTGTTTTGATCCTTTCTTGCTTCATAAAGCTTTCAAAAAGAACCTTCAATCGAGATTTTTAATTGTTTTATCATTGATATGGGAGACATTAAGAAGAGGCTGATTTTCTTTAGTGAGTTTTCCTTACTTTGCCCAGTTAACCACTTCAGAATTTGTTTGTGCCTCAAAGGAAACATTAACATACACAAATTAAATACTGAGTGGATTCCTAAAAACGTTAATCCTTTGTACATCAAGTCTCATTCATTAGGAAATGACGTTTTTGTGTGGCACCTTATCCCATGCCAATGAAGCTCTGAGCTCTAATGAATCGGTTGTCAACATACGTTCTTCAACTTTTGGAGTTGAATTGTGTAAAATGTTTGCATTAGGTTAAGTTGCTCAGTTTTGTTTAGTTAGAATGACTGGGAGTTGAATTTACGTCTTTCTGACTAGGATAGTTATGTACTGGGGGATGGGTGAGCAATAAACATAAAAATTATAATTCCCGCCATATTGCTGTAACTCTGATTCCTTTGTACTAGAACAAGCCATCATGCAGAATGAATACTCATCTTTTATATCTGTCCATAGCAGTCTGTTATAACGTGTTTGATGGGAAGTATCCAGATCATTTTCCTACATGTTTTCAATACAGAATTGATTTGCAAGTTTTCTCTTCTTGTGATAGATTTCTTCTGCATTCCATTGAGAGTAAAATGCAAGCTTTATAATACCTAGGGCTTGGAGTCCACGTCGGGGTAGTTGAGGATCCTTAGTTAGTTAGTGTCCAAATTTATTGCGGGGTTATGCTGTGCAACCTTATTGGCAAACAGAATCACACATGTGATCTATTTCTACCTTTCACCCTTTTGCACACCTCATGTTGGCATGCATTTCTAAGGGAACTGGTTGTTGGGAGGAAAAGTGTATACCAGGTACATGTACAAGATAACTCCTTCTAAGGTAGGAATTTTTTTGGGAGCAGCTCAGTAAAATTGGCATCTTTATCTTGCTGCTGGGGCAGAGGCTTGTCACCACTTGCAAGTTGTTTGGCGAGAAAGCAGTGGGCTTCATGTTAACACACCGAGGCTTTATGCAGTCTATGACCTTTTTCAATTACCAAAATCTCTAAAAGAATTTAATATTTTTTTTCATTTTGAAAAAATAATTATTAAGAACGAGATATAGATCTATTATTTCTTTGCCAAAATTCACTGCATGAAATTATATACGATTTGAAAAAAAAACAACAACCCTAAAATCTGTAGTCTACTGGTCTAGACAGCAGAATAAGGGAATTGTAGGCCTCAGTGAGTTAATTGACTTCCATTCATAACAGGCAATCAGTGAACAAGACGAGTGAGCTTCACATTTTTGTTCCAGTGAAAGGAGGAATACATGGGGAACATGAACATCAATTAGTATCCAAATGATCAGTTGAAAGGGTATCTTGATTTTTTGCTTGCATTTATTTTCCTGTATTTTTTTTTTTTATCCACTTTTGTATGCATAGCCCTGATGCTAATATGCATGTGTATTCCTATTTCTGAAACTGGCAAAACCAAAGGACTCCTCTTCAAGTGAGACATGACTGTCTAGTTCATGTGTATGTACTCCCATGATAAGTTCATTTTTACCTTGTCTTTCATAATATAAAGTAAACAGATCCCCTCCCAAAGTGAATACATAATAATATACAATGTGTTTGTTAGAACCAACTGATTGAATGTTTCACCCAACATCTATGCTTTTGTAAAACTTTGTGATACATGTAATAACCAAACATTTGTTAAGTCTTCCAATACTGCTTTGGTCATGAATCTGATTGTTGAAAGTATGTTACAACATGTAGCTATATGTACGGTACCTTTATCATGATCCTCTATGCATTTAATGTTCTTTGAAATCATTTTCTGACTGAAAGAAAATTGCATTAAATTATTTTCAATTACATCAAAACTCAAATGCAGCTTTCCTGAAATGTGTGTGTAAACGTAACAGTGCAGCTCTACTAAAAATGCAGACAAAGTAAGATTAATGAGGATCGCAGGAGACAGTATGCAGTGGTAGGAAGATGTAGTCAGTGATTGAAATCAGGAAACAATAATTTACGTGGAATTTGCCTTCACTGTCACCTGAGCAAGAAATTACTCAACTTACTTTTGCTCCCACACTTACATTAATTTCAATATATATAATTTAACTGCTTCTTTTACATTGATTTTGAAATATTTACGTTTTTAGAAGAACCTGTTACAGTCATGAGCCAAGTTGCCTCCCCCCTTCCCTTTTGTTAGTTTTGTTTTTGTATTGTTTAGAATCAAGTGAATAAATAAAAATATTTTACTACTTTAAGAATGAGTTTTGACTTGTACATTGTGGATTGTTTTGTTTTTTTCTTCCATAATCATTTTTTGCACAGATTATTGCAGTTGTTTGAATTTGCTTAGGAACTCAAGGTGCTGTTAATGGAATTCGGCAGGGTGTTCAATGGATTAATGAATACATCTCTCAAATCAGAAATGTTTCATTCAAATTACCATACATATAAGTCTCTGTATTGATCCATTGTACATGAGGTTGTTGCACTTTTAACATTACTGCAATAGGCCTACATAATTTATAATGAAACTCCTGGATAACAATTTGATGAATTTGTCTTTCAATGCAAGAAAATTTCTTCCACCAAATTTATTGTAATTTGAAGAGGTCCTAGCAAAAGAGCATCATTTGAATGTATCGATATGTAGGCACCAGTACTTAACATTGAGCCCTTACAAATTTCAGATGCACCCAAAATCTAAATATTGTAATCACGGGGAAAAAAAAAGTATCTTTTGGTAGCTTTGATTTTGAATAAAAAAATACATACATGTAGTTGAAAATTGTTTTTTTTTCATATCATATTACATGTACTGTATATATTTTCATAATATTACATAGGGTAATACGTGTATCCGTTTAAAAAACGACCTAATCATTTTTATTAAAATGGGAAAGGGTTGCACAATTATATGAAAACTGGTCTATACATACTGTACTAATATACCTACAGTGCACTCCACTTGTGTTGCACTCGGATGAGTTGATCTTCACGTGTGTTGATTTTTTTTGCATGAACCGGCACCAGTCTCTCTTTGTTTGTATTATAATGAAGGGTTGTGTTGAATTCAACACAAGCGTATTAACATCTGTGTTGATTCTTTATTTCATGCCAAACCCCTCTTTGTCCTAATAAAATAATACGCTTCAGATTATTTCACCTTCTAACAAAGACTGTAGGCTGGAGTGTCGCTTGCCATTTTGCATACTTACACACCCATTGGCCCACCCATGCTCGCCCCACCCCGCGTGCGCTGCCTGTCAAGTCAGTGGGCCTTCATCCAACTTGGCTGAAGAGAGCTAGATTTTTACAACGTAGATCTAGATCTACGCGCAAGACCAGTAGGCTAACGCGAACACGGTCACTGATACACTCACATCACACACTGACCATGTGACCATCGGCTATGCGCTAGACCTACACACCTACATGATACAGACTCAGAGCGAGAGGGTCTTCTCTAAATGCCTTATAACAAGGGTATCAACCTCACTTTCTACACTATAAATTATATCTTGTATTATTAATATTACCATACTTATTTTTGTACCAACTTGTTTCATTATGCTCATTGCATGTACGATACTAAAAAAAAAATATATCAAAATACTGTAATGAATTGTTCTGCATTCATTGTAAAGAAAGGCAATTCAAAACGTGGAAACAAAATCTTTTGGGGAAGTGAAAGAGACAATCAGAATTGCCTAGGTTGATTTGGCCTCAAAGTACAAGTGCTGCAAGCACCTTCAGTCAATTTCTCTTGCTGTAGACCCAATTCATGTTTTGAAATAATGCCAAAATTGCAGCCTTTTTGAAATTCCAAACGTTTCAGGAAGCATTAAATAGTTCTGAAACAGAAGTAGATGATGTTGACTTTGTTATCGATCTACAATGTATTCCCAAAACAGTAAGATAAAAGTAGGCCTAATTATGGCCGATGCTTATCCAAGAATTAAAACTAACACTACTA
>JBDFRD010321628.1:2220-20919 GCA_039654405.1 Bullina lineata | reverse complement strand
ATGATGATGATGATGATGATGATGATGATGATGATGATGATGATGATGATGATGATGATGATGATGATGAAACTTTAAAGCGAAAGCCAATCGTACGGAAATAACGATGACCTAGACACAAGGAGACATCAAAGTGGAAAAAATAAAAACCATGATCAAAATTAATAATCCTTGTACATGAAACAATCTTACATCCTCACAATGAATTCAACTCGTTGTAGGAATTGCTCTGATCTTCCACTGTGTGGATTCGTATCTCGGGTATCTCGAAGTGGCCATTACGATTCTTTGCGCCAACGTACTGAGATCGGCGTCGCCTCCGGGAGCACCAAGCTCGAACCCCGAGCAGCAATAACACAACGGCTAAGAAAGCTGCAATTACACTAAGGGCGGTGACTATCTGTGTTGTTCCGTAGGGTGACTCATCAGTGTTGGCGAACACGTGCACCCAGACCGTACTCCTGTACACTAGTCTCCCGCCCACTCGACCTTGACACGTGTACGGACCACGGATGGAATTATCCGGATTGTGGAAGATGAGTTGTCGTCGGTTCTGGGCGAGTTCCACCCATGCTCCGGATCCGGAGTTTGTCTGTCCGTCCCTCGCCTTCCCTTGTGAGACGCCAGGGGGCGTGGCATCAGGCGGTTCTTTGAGGAGATTGACACCGCTGGGCGGGGTCCAGTATAAACTGACCTCCAAGTCTTCTCGGAGGTACCTGGAGTCAGCCGGCGCAGTGCAGTTCAGGATGCGGCGTTCGAAGTCTCCTTCGGACAGGATCAGGAAAGACTCTTCGGAGAATGAGGTGTCGTTGGTATTGGCGCCGCGTGTACCTCCTGGTTTTTCTGTAGCTTTGATTATTGGCTGAAGGCTGGAAATAATTAGCGTTATTAACGCGGCGTATGGTGTCCATTGCAGTTTGTGAAGGCCTTCCATGCCGGCACGTCGAACTATGCACACTGAAATGAGATCGATGCAGGCATATATTTGAATATTGAACTTCTCTCTCAAGCTCGAAAACTGTTCACAATGGACTAGACGGCCTGCACCGAAAACAGTGCTTTGTCAAATAAATATTATTTCTTTGTTGAGCACTGCAAGTTTCATAGGGAGTACAGTCAGTTTGCTATGTGTCAGAGGTTCGAAGCTGTGGACTGTTTATCTGAAATCAGGATAAAGCCTTTCGTTTCTATAACAGGCAGTCATTTTGTAAAATACATTGAAAATATAGAATCTTTGTTTGAAAAAAAAGTGCTACGTAGGTCTACTGGCTAACAGTCGATCGAATCGAAATAAACGCAAACTGAAACGCAAAAGTAGTTGTGTCTTGAACAGAGCATTTTTGACAGCTAAATATTGTAACAGAGGTGGACGTTGTGGAAAGAACAGGTTAAGACAAAGTATACCGGTATTCTAATGGCGGGCAATAACTATTTTTGATCGTGTATGTAACTGACTACATGCTTAATATACATGCTTGTATATAGAAATTAAATAAAGGTTAACGTACCCTGAACGGAGAGAATCACTGTACTTCACGACTTGAATTCCTGACATTTCAAAGCAAAGAATGACCTGACACAGGCTCCATAATCACGTAATGTTAAAGCAAGGCTCGTTGCCTTATCTTTAGCTTCAATGCTCTATACACGCCTTGTAGGCCCACATGGGAAAAGCCAGTTGGTAGCGTTCGTCCTACGGCCCACATCCTCTTAACCTGGGCTCAACGTCTGAAAGCCTGTATGTCGCCATTGTAAGAAGACTTGGAGTGGGCGAGCAGTAAAAGCTCCCACAAAAAACTGACTCAAAAGCAAACTCAGAAATAGCGCCGTATAGACTACTCCAGCATTTCATGTCAACAATTTCAGTGATCGACTCATAAAGATTATGGAAATTCAGTCGCAATCCTTTTTGTAGTTTAAAATGTTCAATATTATGTTACGGCATTGTGGCTGTGTTTCAGCCTGTCGTCAGTGTCACTGCTGCTCGTTTGATTATTTATAGCGATGAGATGTCTCATGTACTTGATACTGCCAAGAACAGTTCAGATTTATGAAAACTAGTGTGGAAAAAGCTTACAGGTTTAATTTTGGAAAGCATTTGTTATCAACTAAAAAATTGTGTTGCTCTTCTTCATGAAAATTAAATTTAAACATTAACACAGCATTTTTTTTTATTGTGACCTCCACGAGAAACGTATTCTCTTAAAAAAAAAAAAACCAGCGTAGTAAGGAGCTTCTTGTTTAATTGACGAAAAAATACCCCGAACACATCTATATTTCAGACTTCAAAGGATATCGACATGTCGGTTTGTCTTTGTATTCTACAGGACAGCTTCTTTTACTTGTGTTTGCCGCTTTTATTTTTCAGCTTCACTGCAACCTTTATCCACTCGTACTGCGGTACGTGGTAGCTGTTCCCATGATACCGATCTGAAGGAATTGGTAATCCTCCTGTTTCGTGAATAAACCAGGAAATTCAATTACTCCCTGGCCATCCAACCTGTGGCTTCCAGCGTGTGCAAGTTCAGTTCAATGACCTCGTCGGGTGTTTCCTGAGCCCCAGAGAACGTAATTTCAGGAATTAACGTATCCATTTAGAAATAAGTGGGCCCCATCACTGAACGGCCGTCATAGCTTGAATGGATATTTCCCGGGGCGTCACGAAACCACAGACATTATAGATATTACGTTGACTCACTTTGTGGCAGTTATTGGCGGTGCTATGGTGTACCGAGATTCACGTACCATACATAACACATGTATGCCTTTAATAACCCAAGGTCGTAGCTCACCATTCTATGCAGTGAGGAGTTCGAAAGATGCAATTCATTGTCTCGGGATAGATAATATGAATTTGGGCATGGCCTCAGATTTGGCGAATGTAGTCAACAATTTGTTCTCACTGCAGGCTCTACAGCGGTGCGTTAACCTCGCCCCCCCCCCTTTTTTTTTAAATATCTGATTCAGCTACATAGCCTTCCACCGAGGCCTGCCTCCAAGGTAAGAGCAGTAAAAAAAGTGCAAAATGCTTACCTGTGTCTCCAGAATGCCAGGCCTGACGTGGCTAGGACTCAAACCCACGACCTGATGGTTACGAATTAAGTATTCTAACCATTTAGCCTCTGCCTGACGTGTGTGTTAGCTCAGAAACTCAGTGTCAAGGAAAACGTATCCTTATCTCTCCCTGTGGGCATCATATTCATACAAACTTTTCTCAAAAATAAAGAGTATAAGTCTAAGGAACGGAGAGCAAATGAATTAAAAAGACAATTCAGCATTTTTTACTTTTTTTTTTATTGAAAACATTTATTTCACACTCCATTCATTCAAAAGTAACTCAAGGCCATGTAAACACTGACATGCAATGAAAAAGTGCGGCACTGAAACATGAAAGAAATGAGGAGAACTGAATATTTGCATAGTTAATAATAAGAATAAGAAGAATTAATAATATTATGCGAAACTTGGGTTTCATATTTCATGACTAAATTTTAATAATGTCCAATGAGAAAATGAACCTCATATCCATCCCAAATAAACAAAATTCTGAACAAAACGCTTGACAACTAAAAAAAGAAAAGACAATGAAAAATATACATATGAAAAACAAGTGTTACCCTGAAAATAACACAAAAGCAGCTTTCTTTTTCTATGGATCTGACTGAAGCACAGTTGCTTATAATTAATATAATATTACATGTGACATGCACAATATTTAAACGAACAGAGCAGTAATTCAAATATCAATCGACTTGATGTAGGTGGTGATCATGGAGGGGGGAAGAGAACCCCACAACAAAATAAGACCTGGGTATGAGCTCTTGTTCAAATAATCAACGTAAAAGCAAAAGTAAGTAGTACATTTACAAGAGCAATAATACAATGCGATTGTTTTCCTCCTGTTGATTCTCAAACAGAGTTTCATGTCAAAACTACCATCGCCATTGTGAACAGCAGAACACCAGCAACAGTGTCCACCAGATCCACAGTTGCAGAACATGAGGTCAACATGGATTTCAATGAAAAAACTTCTCAAATTAATGATACAAATCAACAAACTCAGTCCAGATCGACACACATAGAAAAAAAGACACGCAATAAGTAGTGGTTTTACATGAAAAGGACTACAATTATGTGGGATCGACATGTCACCATTACTGTCTTTTCACTGTACAACAACACACACAAAAAAGTGAAACATATGAGGGGGAAGAAGAACAAAGTTGATGATATACTATACCACTGATTCGTAGTTTTGTCCACATCTCAACTACTTATGAGGTTAGGGCAAAATGTCTTGCATGCCAGAAGTTCAGGGCGCTCGTTGAATTGTCACAGAAAATGAAGAAATGAATATCTGGCATGTCAAATACTGCTGAATGTGCACACGTTGCAGTCTGCATGAACATGGGCATTGCTCAGCTTCAGCTCACCGAATACAAAAGAAATTGACAGGATTAATGTAATACAACAATATCAAACAGGCTGACATCTTTACTCTCATCTGACTAAAACACCAAGAAATGTATTTACTACAGAAGAACCTACCTAACCTTGAACCCTTTCTGTTAACAATGTAATCAATTAAATTGAAAAGATGCCAAAACTTCTCAATTTCAAACTTTTGTTTGAACTTCAGAAACAAAATAAGTCAAACTTGAACAAGAGGTGCCACAAGAAATAAAACAATTTTAAGAGCAATTTCATTATATTTAAAGTGAACATCCAAAAAAAAGAAAAAAATATAATCACTTCAAGAAATAATTAAACAGAATGAAACAAAATTGGGAATAATTAAAATCTGCAAATACAATCAAATACATGACAATAATGAAGCACAATAAATAAGACTGTTCAACACTTGCCCTACATAGTAAAACTAATCCATTGATAGATACTGAAAGGTATAGCCTGGAAATTTGTAAGATTTATTTACAGTTGCCTCTTATCTTATATGTACAAGCATAGAATTGCAACAATCTGTCAACTGGAATGATCATATCCTTTAGTCTGACAGAGAAGCACAGCACTATACATGCAGCTGAAGTCATTGCTGGTTAACGTTACTTTCGGTCAAATATTTCATTTAAATACAATTTCATGTCACTGTTAGGGGTACACTTCATGTAAGTGTAGTAATTTGAACATCTATAGCTTTGTCTTCAATTGCACGGTGTTCACTTTCCAATGCTTGGCATATTCCATGGGCTTGCCTTAATACAGAAGAAAAGCCTATAACACTAAAAAGCTGTAAATCTTCCCTGAAGCTTAAGTACAAATTATATCTGTACTGTTTTGTACACATAATCTTCAGTAATTATCATTTCTCGAAGAATTGAATGTGTGGTGTGCTTACAACATTAAGGAATAAAATTTTTCAGTCATAGCCTTTTCATGCAAACCTAATAAATAACTTTTTTTCCAAATCCAAAGGTCTTTCTTCAACTTTAACGAAAGGAAAATAAACAACACACATTTATTTGTTTACATGGTCTACAGCATGAAACACCCACAAGAAAAGATGAGGCACAGTAGACTCAATAGATGACCACTCTCGCTTGACGATTCCAATCAAACAGTAAACTACACTCTTTTTTTGTTCTTTTTCAGTTTTTAGTTTCACATCAAATGCATACAGACTTGAAGCAAAGTAATGCTTTTTTCTGTATTTTCTTGTTTTCTTTTGAGGTAGGTATATGAAACTAAAGCCATCTACATAAAGCACACAACACTTATGATATTTTTATGAATAACATATATATTATATATGTAAGTTAAAATCGACATGTGATGATAATGAACTGTATTCTTCAATTTACATTTCCCTTCAAACGATACATAGCCACACAGAAGCCATTGCTCCGGAATGAACAGGTGAGCATCTGCACTCTAAGAATTTTTTTTTTTCATCGGCACAGCCTACATGTGTCACTTCTGTTTTTGGTTAGTTGTCCAAACTGCACATTTGTGAAAACGTTCTCAAAGTTCCACTACACTCTGGGTTAAGACATTTTAGTATGTATGACACTGCTTGTCTGATAATACTCTGATTCTGATTTTTTAAAAGCATAGATTACTTGAAACGCCTCAGGTTAAAGTGTGGACTATTAATTCGAATAATCCAAACACATTGGTTACCATTAATTGGTTCAATTTGTAATATTGTGTATCATTACAAAAAGAGGTTTATCCTGCTGTGGTCGCTGCAATGTCTCAAAGTCATCTTTGACAGTGCAAACTTGAAACTGCTCAACCAAGTCAGGCAAATTTCTTGGACAGAAGGGGTAACGAAACATTTCACAGCAATAGCACATGAATGATGATGCAAACACAAGTTATCATGTTATTTATTGACTTTTATGGGGAAAAAGACACTCAATCCCTTTGAACAAATCCATATGAACAAATGCCACACAAATAAAGTTTTTTTCCAATAACTAGTCCATTGGATTTACCATCAAAATACTGCAATCATGACAAGAGAAGGTAAAAAACATGTGTGTCATCAATGGGAAATAAAAGGTATAACCCACACAGCCAAAGAAAGTATTAAAGCTTCAAGCAATGTGTCAGTTGCACTCACTACACAAACACACCAATGAAAGCAACTACATTCAGTATGAACATTTAAGGATACACACTCATAATGTGAAAAAACAATGCTAGTAAAAAAAAAAAAGACTGAAAATGAACTGTGCAAATCATGAGAAATGAAAAGCATTATGTACATTTCTACCAGAAAATCATATGACGTTAAAAGTTGAACATCAGTTTGAGTTATACACTTCTAACACAATCTAAACTCAGTATCCCAAATCCACCATCATTCATCATCATCATCATTACCCAAAACCACCGATTTATTCTAGCATTCACTGTCATTACTTTGCATTCAATTACATTGTGTTCACTTTCCAGTGCTTTTTATATTCCGTGGGCTTACCCTATCAGGACAAAAATCAAGAACCATTTTAAGTGTGTGAAGTTTCCCTGAAGCTTAAGTACAAATTATATCCATACTCTTCTGTACACACAGTTCTTCAGTAATTCCTTCTCAAAGAATTGAAAGTGTGGTGTACTAAAAAATATTCCCAACATCCACCATCATAATGATCGCCCAAAGCCAATAATAGTTCATGGATTTACCATTATCCTTTTCAAAAACCCTATATATTGCTGCTCATTCACCAACAATACTTGGACACAAAGACATCAAAATTCCCCAGCATTCATCATTATTACCATTTCACAAAGCTACCAATATTCCTCAGCATTGACATCATCATAGTTACCAAAAGCCACCAATATTTTTCCATTGCCAATATTAAAACAAATCAATGGCAATATGTCACTACAAAACTAGGGCTTCAGGAAAAGTTTTATTTAAAATTGACTAATGGCAGCCTATTATGAAAATGTTATGCTTTTAGCTTCACTTTCATTTTTTTTAGTGACCTTTTTTTGTCCTTTGGTCTGAGAAGGATGGCTACAAAGGAAAATGACCCTAATGGCTTCAAGAATGGGTCCAAGCAAACATCTCGTTTACAAGAATTAATTGCAAAACATCGCATGTAATAGGCGAACATTTTGAGCCCTCAAGCAGATGGCTTGATTGTTTGAGGGATAATAGTGACATAGTGATAAGCCATCACTGTTAAATCTCGTGCTATGTTTAGTATTACAATATAAATACTCACTCGTACATCCTGTACCCTAAGTCAGCATGACTTCAGCATTCTTTTTTCTTTTAAGTTAGTGGCTTGGATCAATCGGATTAATTGAAAAAAAAAAGTAAGTCATCCACCTTCTAGTCTCATGGAGTCGGTAATCTTATATTCAGTCTTTGGATTCTTTGGATGCCTGGCACCAGTGAATGAGAATAAACCTTCAGTTTGATTGTGTGTGTAGTGAGAATGGTTGGGTTGAGAAAAACAGCTACAGAATTGCGATAAAATATCATTAGACCCCCTCAGTTTTGATGTATCATAAGTTAACATAAAAAGCAATACATCACTTCCACCACCGCACTGGATATATCCTGGAATAGGACAGTGGCATGGAAGAATAATAAATACAACTACATGTATTACATTTTTATGGCTGTGGGGTGAATTCTCAAACCCATTTTTTGACAGCCCTATATATATTTAACATGTCTTATTTATTGGATGCACACAAAACATCGTCATTACTGTAAAAAGCAAAGACTAACTTAAACCATCAATATTCAATACTTAATAACGTTCTATTGCAATAGGTAAATGTATTTACATTGAAAAAAAATAATGTAAAATTGTACAAATAAATAAAAAGGCCACAGCGTGTGGGCTTGCAATATTATAATCATAGTGAACTCGGGCAAAAAAGAGACCTGAATTAATATAAATGCATGTTATTAAAGCTGATGCCAGTCACTTCTCCACTTCTCACCATCAGATCACATCCACAGGCCCACGTACTGTTCAGTCCGATGCTCCTTTTAGAGCTCTGCCATTTCAGGGAGAAACCTTTCACTTAGTATTAATCCTGCCCTTTGCTGCTATACAGGAAAAGTATAACCCATAAATGAAATATGATAGTCAGCTAAGATTTTGGTTAGAGATCGCAGATAAATGTTATTGTAAAACCTGACTGCCCAGCAACTATAGTAGCCAATAAACCAGAAGTTTTGCACTGCCAATGTCTCTTTTATTAATTCCAAATTCACATTGAAAAGCATGAATAAGTCTTTGATTAATTTTCTCCACAACACAGAAAGGCCAGATGTTTGTCACACATATTAATATATTGACAGTATTACCTGTGACTATACAGCCATGTTATATTAACTTTGAGATCCTCAGAAAATATCTTACAAACGTTGCCCTCGTCATTATAACTTACCATACTAACAATCTGAGAGTCAGACACAGTCAATACATTGGTTTTTTTAGTAAATTCCTTTTCTTGCCATGTCATTTCATAATAGTCACTTGTGGAGCAAAGATCTGACTGTATCTACAGCAGCAGGAGCCAGCAGACACCGGCCTGTAGAATTGCTAATCAATCAAGAGATGTCTTTGCAAAGTCAAGCATGGATTAAAATAAGAGCGGCAGTAACAGGGCATACAAACATTCATTCATACTCGAGTGAACACTCCAGCAAGGCCTACCCATTCATTCAAGAGTCAATATTCCAAGAATGACTACCCCTTCATATTTCAGTGATCACTCCGGTAGGCTTCCCCATCCAAACTTGTAAGAGCCCTCCAAGGAAGGCTACCAATCCATAATAAAAGTAGGGCGTACCCATTCATTCAAGAGTCAATATTCCAAGAATGACTACGCCTTCATATTTCAGTGAACACTCCAGTAGGCTTCCCCATCCAAACTTGTAAAAGCCCTCCAAGGAAGGCTACCAATCCATAATAAAAGTAGGGCCTACCCATTCATACTTGAGTGAAGATTCCAAGGGGATCTAGCCATTCATGCTGGAATCAAAACTCCAAGAAAAGTTACCCATTCATAGGAGATTGGGGCCTACCCATTCAGACTGAAGCGAACCCTCTGAGGAAGGTTACCCATTCATACTGGAGTTGGGCCTACCCATTCAACCTGGAGTGAACACTTCAGTAAAGCCTGCTCACACCTCCTTCCTGCCTGGACAATAAAGGGATGGATTCACACGTGGTGGGTGGGGCCTTCACATTGTTGATGCTTCAGTGCAAACATAGGTGGGCCTTTGATAGGCGGGGTATACCCTGGTTCATAATCTCTGTCATCTAAGGTGTAACTTGGAGTGACACCATTGTAGTGGCCTTTGCTCCAGTCTGGGATATAGTTGGGCTTGCTTTTCCAGCAAAGTCTGCCTTTGTCCCGTGCTTGCATCACCACAAAAATCACACTGGGGGAGAAGACATGGAGATAAAATCTTAACCCAAAAATCTTTTATGGTGATGTAGGAATCAGTTGGGCATATTTTCTCTGAGAATAGATAATTAATGTTTTAAGTAAAGAACAAAAAATGTAGTTTTTTTGAGGCTTATAAAAACCAGAGTCAGAGCTTAACCTGGTTTCAATAGCATGAAGTGAAAAAGATGGTACTAGATCACTGCCTAGACAGCATGCTAGTCTATTGTAAACTGTAAATCAATATTTGACCACTGATGAAAATATTCAAATTAACTTAAAATTTGTTTGTTTCACAAAAGTTTTGATAAATGTGTTCTATTCCCAAAACATATGAGCCTAAATCTGTTCTTTTTATAGTGACTATTTAATTCAACTTCAAATGGGCGACTACCTGAAGGAAACCTGTACCCAAAAATGCAACAATTTTCTTGCCTACCCTGGAGAGCAAACAAAATTAAATGACTGTGGGCAGTCTACAGGAAGAAGAGTGTGATAAAAGGAAAAAGCAAAAGCAGAAATTCTCTCACCTGAAGAGGAGAATGGCAGCAATGCAAAGGATGATGGCCCATGCCAGGTGCTTTATCACATCTGGATCCAGCAGGTTCCAGATCATCTTCTTCTGGCACTGATCGCCCTTTTGTTCAAAGCCTGAGGCACACTGGAAGCAGTCAAAGGCCACGGATCCTTTACAAGTCAAGCAAGACTCGTGGCACGGCTTGCACACACCCTGGGGAAGGAAAAGCTTTGTGAAAGTCTTCACACACAAGGAAAGCTGAGTATCTGTATGAAACAGTCTTCACACACAAGGCAAGCTGAGTATCTGTATGAAACAATCTTCACACACAAGACAAGCTAAGTATCTGTATGAAACAATCTTCACACACAAGGCAAGCTGAGTATCTGTATGAAACAATCTTCACACACAAGGCAAGCTGAGTATCTGTATAAAACAATCTTCACACACAAGACAAGCTGAGTATCTGTATGAAACAATCTTCACACACAAGACAAGCTGAGTATCTGTATGAAACAATCTTCAAACGCAAGGCAAGCTGAGTATCTGTATGAAACAGTCTTCACAAGGCAAGCTGAGTATCTGTATGAAACAATCTTCACACACAAGATAAGCTGAGTATCTGTATGAAACAGTCTTCACACACAAGACAAGCTGAGTATCTGTATGAAACAGTCTTCACACATAAGACAAGCTGAGTATCTGTATGAAACAGTCTTCACACACAAGACAAGCTGAGTATCTGTTTCATGAATTTTACACCATGAATCCTCTAACAGACCATCAGCACTTTGAGATAAACTCTGCTCTCTGAGGAGTACACTGTGTGGCATCTTTTTCACTTTATTTCATTTAACCTTTTCCACCATTCATGGGTCTTACTGACCTGTAAGTCTAGCAAAAAATTGATGACAACTTTAATAAATAAAATCAAACCATGAGACTCCTTGTATTCTTCTATCATCCATTTGTACATGTTGTGTTGTAATTCATTTCGTTGTATCTGTGACTTTTTTTTTTAAATAATTTTTTGTGGGGCTGATTTAACCCAATGACTTCCAAGGAAGGATTTATTAGAAACCGCACATTCGCCACAAGTGGGTCAAATAGACCCAATAACTCGCAGAGAAGAAATGTGAGTTAGTGGGTAAGAAAGACCCATGAGTGGCGGATATAACTTTTAATTAACATGTGTCGGTAAAGGTTAGAATGATTATGATTTTGACACAATTTCATTTTCAGACTCCGATCTTACTGTATACAGAATTCCTTTAACTATCGGAAAACTCAAGTCATACCGTAAAAAGCATGACATCGTTTGGCAACAAGTGTGTATAATGACTTAACCAGTCCTCTTTAAATTTCCAATTCTCCAATGAGAACTGTATGACATTTTGTTGTTGTTGAGAGTCTACAGCCATTGATACTTGAGGTGTCATGAGAGGAGTCTGTAACTGTTGGTTTCTGAGTAAGAAATGAGAATGGCAAGTACCTGTGTGTGTAGCAGAGGCTTGGTAGAGTTTGGTTTAATGGGGGAGGCAAGCTGCACAGCCTGGACACTTCCATAGTAATGCTGGGGGCAGTGGGCCACACAGTCCTTGTCCATCTTGAAGAAGCCTGGCTTACATTCTGTGGAAGGTGACATACAACACTGCACTTTATGCATGAAATTAAGTAGTCAGAAAGGAAACAAAGCTGACATACAAAACAGAAACTTTAGGCATGAAATTAAGTATTCAGAAAGTAAACAAAAACTATCTTTCACTGACAAAAGACATCACTTTGAAATATCAAATATTAAATTCCAAATAAAACAAAACACAAACGAATGGGAATTAAAGAATACCTCTGTTGATAATTTTAAAGACTAAGTATGTAAAAAAAAAATCCTGAAAAGTTAGAATCAAATCTTCATCACAATAAAAAGACAAAACAAACAAAAAGACTGCATGGAAAACAAAAATATTAGTCACAATCTGCAGACATGCTCCTCTGGTATTTGATTCTACATTTCAAAAAGATTGTTTTCATTTAGAAAGAGAACCTTGAATTCTTGGAATCATGAACAATACTGTTTTTAGTAGTTTTAGCTCCAAGAAAACTAGAGCAAAGGTACAATACCATGCAATAAAAAAATGTTTACTTTTTGTCGTGATCTCTTGCTATGCTAAATATGCATGATAAAATATTCTTAAATATAGAAGTATACAGCCCTGTTTTCAAAGAGTTATAATAATGCAATATGAGTTATGTCCTTCATGCAACCTTTTACATGTGAATAAAAGGGTGTGAATAATCAAATCACAAATTTGGAACAAGTCAAAACCTAGGGTTTTAGTTACACTCCAGCCCAGCTGTCTGCCAATGCACGGGAAATGTGTAATGCACAGAATCAAAATGTGTAAAAGCAAACCACATCAAGATTAGTTTGATCATTATTTCAACATGAGGAAGGCACCAAAAAAAAAAAAAAAAAAAAGAAGAAAAATAAAAACCAACGACAAAAAACCGCTACAGAACAAAGTAAAAAAGTAAAAACAATTTGGAACTGGCTTGTTCAAGGTAAGTTTTTTTTTTCAGTAACATTGAAATTACAATGGACATGATAAACATAATTAATAAGGGAACAGGAAGGATGAGGATGAGTTAGAGAAGGGTGGGGGTAAGAATGAAGAGACACAAGGTGAGTTGAGAAGATACTTGTGAGTTCACAGGCTGTAAACTTTAGTGCTGGATCACTCTCAACATAAAACTACCAAATGCATGTTATCATCACAGCATAGACCCGTAATTGTTCGTGTGAATTAGCAAAGATAGTTGTTGCATATACCTGGAGATAATTGTCCTAGAATCATAAAAGTAGTCAGTAACATTCAGTGCAGTGTATGACTATGATACGGCAATGAGTCTTTGCTTACTCAACTACTTGAAGAATAATTAAGTTTGTTCACATCCTTCAAGGAAAGGAAGTCTCCAGTTGACATTAAAACTAAAAACACAAGATGAACAGAACCTTCTTTGTAACATTTTTTAGATTGTCTTCTTTAATAAGGAATGTGAAAGTAAGAAAAACGGTGAAGTAAGTACAAGATATTCTTTTTTCAAAGAATATCAAAAGGAGAGAAGGCTTTGATGAGATGGGATGCTTGTATAACTTATGGATTAAATTAAATGAGATTTTGATTATATGATTACAGATGGTGCGCACAGTAGAAAATTCCGTCAACATTAACAGAAATAAAAAAACAAATGTGAACATGATAAATAAATTTGTAATACTAATAATTATGGTAAATTATCTTTCAAAACATATTTCATAAAAAAAAAAAATGATCACTTGGTGTGACTTAAAGATCTTAGATTTAAAAACTAACTCTACTTGTTCGACGTAGTTTTTAATTTTTATTTGAGGGTGACTTGAAACATAGTCACAGACACAGTTTTGATATTGCATGTCACAAGTATGAAAACAATCTAGCAGTTAACACAAGACAAATCTGAATTTTGTAAATGATAAATGTTATGAAAGTTATTGTTTGAAATGTTTGACAGCGTTAGTTTCATCAAGTCCATGCAAAGTCTGGAAAGCATATCATACCTGATATCTGTCATTGCTCATTTTCCTGAAGCTTTCATGATTTACAAAATGAAACAAAAATAAAGCAAACACAGCCTTAAAATTACAGAACAAAGATCAAGATATGAGTATGTGTCTATGTGACTATGAGTGCAATCCTGTTGACGAACGTAAGGAAGAAGGAAACAAAAAGAACAACCCCCATCTTTCTCCTCCCTTTTCCCCCCTAAGTCCTGACTGTGTTCTCCACAGTTATGTTAAGATTTTGAGAAAACGACTGCGAGTAGACATGTTCAGTGTCACAAGAAGTAAAAAAAAGATAACGCAAATGTTGATGCCAGTGAACGATGTCAATCCAAGACACAACAATTGTCCAATCCATATACACAATATTTTTGACTGTTCAATTCACATCTCCATTCTCTCTGATCACCAGATGCCCCTGACCTGAACAGTCTTAAGGAGAATGAAGACCAAAAGTAATTTTACAGTTGTCAATAGTGATGAATTTCTTAGAATAGCTTGCAAACTTTTCACTAAACCAGGTTGAATCATCACACAGGTATTGTGGAATTCTTCTCCACAAAAGTTCAAAATGGAACCCATGGCGTTGTTTCTTTCCAGCCTTTTTAACATGGACAACTCTTATTTTAGAGGATCACACATCAAAGTCAAGAATTATATTGCAAATAACAAGAGCTTTTGGAGTTAATTAAAGTGTTATTGAAGAATAGCACTGATTTATAGGGGGAAAAAAAGAAAAAAATTTAATTCTGTCAGGGTAAATCTGCGGGGGCACATACACAAGGTTATTAGGAAGCTGCTTCATAGACTGATGTAAAGACACGCTCCATACAAACAATCACTGTTACATAACTTAGGTTCTAATCAAAGCTTTTGCCAGTCTGATAATGAAGTGCATTTTTTTCTGTAAAGCTTTTAAAGATTCACAAAAAGCTGAAAAGTGAAAGTGATGAGCATCTCTGTGTTGGTTCATTCTCTGCATGTTTTGATCACTGTGCACCTGACTCTCTCCAGTCTTGAGTCAACAGCACCATCTTAACAAAGAAAGGCTGCTGCACTAGACAATTTCATGATCATTGGGAAAGGTCTCTGATTTTGTTGTTCTCATACATTTTATTGGCCAAGATTTTGCCATGGTCAGGTGCTAGGATATATCCATAATTCTGTCTGGGAACTTGGGCACTGTGTGTATTACTGCAGCATGAAGCACAAGGCACTGGCCAACTATAGATTAACTGCATTTTACATGTGAAGCAAAAATATCTTCATAATGCGTTGGCCACAAATCCACACAGATAGATCCAAATATGGTTAAAAAAATGAAGACAAAATGATTAAATAGGTAATTAAGGTAAGTTTTTATTCAGATGCCATTACTTCATCAAATGAATATCAAAATGATGCCATGGATGAATAAATAAACAGATATTTGATAAAATACAACTTTGCCACTCAGAAATGATCATTACATCAACAATCATCTCAGATAAAGTCTCAACAGCATATTCAATACAAAAAGACCAAAGAAATAAAAAAAAAAAAGAGAAAAGACTTCATTTTAACTGAAATGGTAAGGCAAACGACCCCAATTTTCTTTCGAAGGATTCATAGGCAAATGAAAACAGACAAGGAATAACAGAGATACAGAAACAGAAATGTTAAAGAGGAAGTTAACTCTCATGGTTTCACTTACAGACTTGACATTTGTAAACTTAAAATGAATGAATTAATCTAGCAGTTATGAACAATTTGGACACATTATCAGGATGGACTACTTTAAAGAGTTTAACTTGTTACAAAAAAAGAACATCTAGGAATTTATCATATAGGTACTTAACCTTCCATTGCATCTTTGAAGAATAGCATTTTATATCTTTACATATAAATTATTAAACACAAAATAACATCATTGCTTATGAAAAAGAAAGATGGTTCTAGCTTTCAGAGATAGAACCAAGTAAACTTGGAATAATTATTGATTTAATGAAATTTATTAACAGAAGATAGTGGAAATGTTATGGTATTTTGAAGAGACAGCAAATTAAATTTAATGGGTGTCATATTATTTTGATAGTAAGGTCAGTCAATAAAACACAATGACCGCGATCAGTATCAGTGCTCATTGTCTCCCGACCTCTCAGCTTTGCAGGTATGAGTGAAAAAAAGCACCTGCTTCCACATCTTGTGACATTTTTGTTTCTTCTCTCTTCTTTCTAATAGGTAAGGGTAAATGTTCTCTTAAGGCAATGTATAGCCTATTTAGTTTACTTTAGTACGCAACAACTGGCACATACTGTTCATATTTCTATAATCTTTTCGATAGGGCCAAAGCAAATAAGCCCAAGACTGGCAGGAGTGGAGGACCTTTGTTGCTGCCCTACATGCCAGCCGGCATAAAGGGCAGTAAGTAAGTAAGTAAAGCAAATAAGCATTGAAAAATGATGCTATGAGCTATGTGCTAATGTGAATATCACTGACTGAGTGAACAGTTAAGTTATCCTGTTACACTGATTCAGTAGATCAGGACTAGCAAACATAATGTATGATCCAGCTATTACAAATGCCAAGAAAAATGAAAAGATAAGAAAAGTAAAACTGAAGCGGACGTGAAATTTAATGAAAAAAGTTAGAGAGTAAATGAACAGATATAAGTGGATGGCAAAGGATGAATTTAAATCATTCTTTTAATAAACTGCGGCATGAAGAATGAAACAGTACTCTAGACTGCTCCCGGATATCAAATTGCACACACAACCACACAAATAATTACTGGATACTCCTGTTCAACCACCCAGCTACAACTTTCGCTGAAGGCATAACAAACGGACTGAGTATTGGGAAAGTGAAGAAGCTTCAACAAGAACTGCTCTGAAGCAAAATACTGCAATGGCGGACATAAGGATAACTCTATGTATGTATTTGAGAGTGTGTTGTTTAGGGTAGTGAAATATATAAGATAAACATGTTATAATGTGAGTGCTTGTCCATTGATACCATGTGTAATAGTGGTTCATTATCACCTCAATTCATGTTAAAAGGGAGGTAGTTATTGGGATTATGTTACTAGCATTGATATTGTGGATATACTTGTGTCACTCTGGTACCTGACTGTTCAAAAGGAAAGACCCCTTTAAATCCTGGAGAAAGAAGCACAAATCAGTTTTCCCCAAATGTCAAACAGTGAAATATTGCAACAATCCCCTTGTACTCACTACTTTGGTTTCAGCAAAAAATGTTGAGTAAGAATAATATATATATATACATAACATATTTACATAATTTTTGAAAAATTATTTTCCTTCAGCTTTAGAAGAGGAATTATGACATGTCTATGGCTGAATGTAGCACCAGCTGCTTCAGCAAATGAACATGGAACAAAAATGGTTTTGTGCCAATGACAACTGAGTCTGCGTCAAAACTAAAACTCTAACCATCAATTGTTAAAAATGTCAAAAGTCTATGTATGCGTACACAGACCAAAACAGGAAATGCTACAAGAAGTAATTCGTAAATTGTGATAAAACAGATAAGAAAAAAAACCCCAGAGAGCTGTCTTCATTCCATTTATGTAAATATTTTTTTTTACTCTTTTTTTCTGTAACAACAAAAAAAAAATTAATATTTTGAATAAATTTAACACGGGGCAAAAAAGACAAACAAAATATAAATCAATGCACCATAATTATGTGCTGCTGGATGGATTGATGGAAGCATTGCAAATGCAAATTTGATTTTTTTTTTTTTAATTGGAAATGAGGACGGCAAAAATTTCATGATAAAACCATTGAGTTAAAACTGTCTCATTGTTTGTGAGCTAACATGAAAACATCATGATCATAACTGAGACAGATTGAAATAACAAGAGTATGCACAAGGTTGCATTTTCTTTTGACAAGACCTGTTCAGTCAGGAATGTACACAGCAAGTTACCTGACATCTGACAGAGGATAGCAGCTAGAAAAAACTGTATGATTTTCGTTTTGAGGATTTCAGATCAGAAAAGTTATCCCCTCTGTACAAAATCTATATTATATGTACATGACGTAACAATATCACCCACTAAAGTCCAGTTTTTGAAATCAATACAAGACTACATATTCATACATTTTTAAAAAAAGCTTATCACGGGTTTGGTGTGATTTCTGGACACTACAAATACGTAATACGTCGCACACTGACATTTCAGTTGAGAGTGGCAAATGAAGCTGACAGTGCAGTGAGTAATGACTTACACACATACATAAGTCATCATCATCATTGCCCATCACCCCCATCAGGGTATAGGCCACACACAAAGGATTTCCACTTCATTCTGTCCCACATACATAAGTAGATCAACATAATTCCTAACAGAAGAGACCACACTGCACAGTCCTGACTGAACTTAACACTTAGGTAGTTATTCAGCGTCGTTACAGTTTCAGTAATTTTGTCATTTACAACTTCAGCAATTCCAATTTTAGCAGCCCTAGAACAAAGATGATTCTTGGAAGACATCCAAATATATGAACTCCATTATTTCCTCACAAATAGTAGTAAACATAAGTATCTGTCTAGATTTTAGCTTGGAAACCAATCCAACCAATCAATTCTAATTAAAATGCTTGAAAGTGCTTACGGTCTACAAGATAAATAGGTGGATTGTTGTGAGGGGGGGGGGGGGGGGGGAGAGGAAGGGAGAGGGAGGAGGGGG